>VXAA01002520.1:33550-71072 GCA_013399115.1 Anseranas semipalmata | reverse complement strand
TCTTTTTTTTTTTTTTTTTTTTTAGATCAACGTTTCTATGAAACTGTTCTAATATCAACTGTTTACAAAATAACAATTATGAAGAATTACATCACTGAAGTAGTGTGTTTCATCACTCACTGGGAGAATACTCACAGAAAGGCAAGCTTCTGGTACCAAACACACAAGGAGTTAACAAGGAGTTAACAAAGAGTTAACAAGTCATGTATCTCAAAACCCCTGAGGACTACCCATGGAAGGGACTGCAGGGACACCCTGAGAACCTGAGAGTGGAAATGGAGGGGCAGAATGACTTCTTGTCCCTGAAAGTGGCAACGTGGGATAAGCAATGTCATCTAATTGTGCAACCTTGATCCTGTTCCTTCACAAACCAAAGGAAGAAAGAAGAGAAGGTGTGGAGAAAGTGTGTCAGCAGTTAGGACTTGACCTGTGTTCAGCATTGTTTTTTTTTTTTTTTTCAGGTACAGTATGACAGCTGCAGAAGTATTGATAATTATTCAACTAAAGCTACTGGTCAGTAAATATGCACCATTCACACATGCCATTTCTCACCTGAGATGTACAAAGCCTCTCTAAACGCAAGATTGCACAGCAAATATAATAATCAAAACTTTAAATGTACTTGGCTCCCACACAGTGCATGGGAATAGAGAATCTGACTTCACAGGGCTTCAGATTATTTTAACAAAGCTAATCTATTTGCTGACTTATCTGTTGAACATAAAGGACATACAGTATGGAGACAAATATGAACACATCTGCTAAACCCAACTATGCTATGGAGTACAGTAGGGCAAATGTTCCCTCCAACTTCTGCTCCAAGATTTTGCTGATCAAGCATTGTTTTTCTTTTTTATTTAAAGCTGTATCAGTTTTACCATATCAAATTATAATACCTGAAGGTGTCAGGTGAAAATAAACTGATTATTATCTATCATTGTAATCCTGAGTTCATTTACAGTAAGTTTAATCTTAACCTATTGCCAGGAATAGGTTTGTTTTTCTTTGTCTTTTAAATAAGGTGATAAATGCTGAACCATCCCAGCAAGACAAAAATTAGTTTGTAGTGTTATAACAATCCTGCAGGCTTTGGTAGAGCAGTAGTATTTTAAAATAAAAACACACTATATTTTACCTTAAAATGGAAAATAGAACTCTGAAGACCAGTGCAGATAAATCCCCCAGAATGTTGGTGGAAGTTGTGTTTACAGTTCTTGCTTTCTTAGAGATCTTATTTAAGATCTTGCTTGTACACATTTAACCTATCCTAGATAGAGGGTCTGTGATTTTATAGCAAGAAAGCTATATTTTAGAAATTTGATACAAAAAGGGAAATAAAACATTTGACTATTAGAAATTTTAGATCATTTTAGAAGAGCCACTTGGAGATTCCAGAAAATGCATTGTTATACTACAGAATAATCCCAAGTATCAACAAAATAAGATTATACCTAGAAAATACTGGAATTGAAAAAGCCAAGCAAACATTTTGCAAATTAGATACTATGGTTCAGAAGATCAAAACCCTGGAATAAATCATGTACCTTACACACATACGACCCTTGGCTCCATATCCCTATTGAAGTCATTTGTCAATTTTAATACTAATGCTGAAATAGTTAAAAGACGAACATGAAACACCATTTTCTCTAATGGTAATAAACTCTATATGTCAACAAATAATGTACCATGTGATTTACAAAGCAGATCTTCCAATAATTTAGCGTTAGTCAATACCATTGAAATAAGTCAGCCGTTTGTAGGAGTTTATGTAAAATCTCTTGAATGACAACATGAATCTCTTAAGTAAAGAAAAATAAAAGCTGCCAATTTTTCCATGGTGTTTTATTTTATTTTATTTTATTTTATTTTATTTTATTTTATTTTATTTTATTTTATTATTTTATTTTATTTTATTTTATTTTATTTTATTTTATTTTATTTTATTTTATTTTATTTATTTTGGCACACCTAACCATAACTCTTGGCATTTGTGCAAAGGGGAAAAGAAAGAAGTCAACATCAATTCATAGGGAGATCTATCTCAGCTAAGTGACTACACAACATTTTTAGAAAAAGTCGTGAATTTAAGTTCCCCATTATCTGCTTAAAACTCCAAAATTTAGAGGTACTTGACAGTAAACCAAGACAACCCAGAGATTTGAGTTAAAACTAGGAAACGAAGTGGAGAATAATAGCTCACAAGCAGGGACAGTTTTCTCCCTTTATTTCCTTTAAAGTTATTCAAGATATTTGAGATTATGAACAGTTAAGTTCTGAATGTTTGCAAAATCTCTTGAGCAGCTATTGCCCTGACGATAGTGAAATTCAATAAAAACATGATATAGAAAGTCACAGTTTAGCATTTCTGAAGTACAAATAATCAAATGATATGCAGTGATTGTCCCAGTCACTTGACTGGGACAAAATAAAGAATACCCAGCTGTCCTTTAAAAGTTTTTCATTTGCATATAAAAACTTAGTAATAGAACATGTAAATTAAATTTTTGAATACTGAAATCTATACTGTGTGTGATTGAGAAACTACATCTGAGTAAAAGTGCATTATATATATATGATCTCTTTTCCCTCTGAAAACAGGGAGGCTGCAGCACACTTTATAGAACTGTTGTCAAACTATCTACATTAGTGAAACTTCACATGCTTGAAAAATGCAAACTGCTTTCAGGTCTATATTACAGGGATTGAGCTGTAACCTACTCTAGTCCTATTCCCTCCCACACCTTTATCTAACAATTTATAAAAAGCATCCAGATAGTCAACAAACTGCACATCTGGACTGGAACGTTTTCAAAAGCAGAGAGAATTTGAAAGGAAGGAAATAAGAAAAATTGCAAAGTATGTTATATTGTCCTTTGTTCTCACAGTTACAAATTGGATTTTGGATTGGTACTCAGTGTCTGAATTACTGCTGATCTTGAAAGGAGTAACAAAGCCAGGTATCTCAATGCCAGCTGATTTCTTTCCTATGCTTCCCTTTCTTCTCAACTGTTCATGTTGCCTCTCAGCTAAGCATACCTTCCAATGTTTATCTTCCTAATCCTTCAATTTCTAACAGTCTCATTCAATCACCAACATGGAGATCTTAAAGTAATATTTTTGACAGTATAAGAAATGGCTGCTATTTACTGATGTCTTTGAAAACTGAATTATGGATAATCTGAAATGTCAGATGTTTCTCAGTTTTAAATTAGACTATAAATATATATTCCGTAAACAGAAAAGAAGAATAAATTGTAATGCACTTAAACATTTTTCCAATTGGTTATGCAAGAATTAGAATTCACAGATTCAAGTCCATGTATCAACAGGTTCTCAATTCTCCAGAATGGATGCTATTTATTCTAATTTCTCTACCAGACCTAAATTTGATTTTACAAAAAGAACAAAAAGTGAGAGGTAGTTTCCAGACTGTACAAAATGAAGATAATGGTCTGAAGATCCAGTTGTCCCCACTTCTACAGTGTTTTCCTATGCCTTTTCCTTACCTTGGTGTCTATTTAGTTTCTATTAGTGCTTGAGGACAGGGTCTTTTTCCCTGCTATTAGACACAATAATAGAATCATAAATGTTCTGGATTGGAAGAGAACCTAAAGACCATCTAGTTCCAACCTTCACTTCCCACTAGATCAGGTTGTCCAAAGCCCTATCCAAACTGGCCTTGAACACTTAATTACCACTTTATCACATGCAGGCTTAAGATCCAACAACTGGGATCCATGGGGTATACATTATTCAGAGACTTGCAGTTTTTTTTTTTTTCATTGCCTGTTCTCTCACTTTTGTCATAAACTGGGAAAAATATAAATTCTTCAGTATTCTACCAGTACCACCGAAATGAGTCAGGATCTAACCATCTTCTCCCTAACAGTGTTAGCACCTTGTCCTCCAGAAACTCCAGAACAAAAATGGCAGAGACTTAGTTGCTCTGCCATTTTTCCTCTTGACCAGCAAGGTCCTACACATAGATACTAAATGACCCATGTTTTAGGCCCACCTGGTGTTCCTGGTTTCCTAAAAGTTAATCCAAAACTACATTACCCTTTGGATACCTGTGCTCAAGATTTACCCAAGACCAAGTCTCACATTTACTAGATTTCTTTTTCTTCTTTTCATTTTGTTTTAGACGTTAGCCACTCATACACTGTTTGTTAGATAGTTTTAGTGGAAACTAACGGTATTCTCAAAGTAGCCTCAGCTAGCAATAGTGCTACATACTACTGCTAAATACTTGCTACAGCATGCTTCTCTTTGTCTGTGCCATGCTGCAAGCTGTACTGGAGAAACCATCTTTTCTTTTTCTTCCCTTTCCTCCTTTCTTTCTTTCTTTCTTTCTTTCTTTCTTTCTTTCTTTCTTTCTTTCTTTCTTTCTTTCTTTCTTTCTTTCTTTCTTTCTTTCTTTCTTTCAGATAAATAAACAAACAAACAAGGAAACTATGTATTTTAAAATATTCATATCAACTGTTCATTCACAGTCACACAAATGCTTATCCTGCACAAGTGGGGAAAGAGCAGCGGTGCACACTAGTGATGTGTGGCAGGAGCAAGAAGGAAAATCACTAGGTAGCACTGCCTTGAGGCTGCCCTGCCACTGGAAATTGCATCTTGCAAAACTATAGCACTAACAAAACAAAGATATATCCAAAAATATTTGTTTTAAAGGACAGAGAAGCAATAAACCTCAGATTAAAGAATAGCAATACCAAAAAGCCAAAAAGATAAAACATACAGAGGGTAATGAAAATATCTATTTTAGAAAACAGGCAAATAGAAAATCCTCTTTTACCAACAAGAATGTAATTCTGATGCCAACATAAACCAATGGTACTGAAATCATTGTAATCATGAAATCATTATTAGGTTGGTGCAATCCAGATTGTCAGTGTATACTCAGAAAACCCAGGGCAGTTTAAAATAATAAGCATGGTTATTGATTATTGAAACACATGAATGTCCTCCATAAAATACAAACCTACTTAAATATCTGCAAAAAGAGAAATTTCTATCCCACACTAACTGCTAACACTAGAAAGAGTTGTGATAATTAAAGTATTAAAATATTCTTTTGAATTTCTTGTTATCATTCATCCCCTTCCAGAGATGTCATGGACATTTTCAGTCCTGTGATGTGATGAGCACATTAAAAATATTTGCAGTACCTCCTTTTGCCCTCAGTGACCTTGTAAGTGTGCTTGACACAGTGAATATATTGAAATTTATTAAGGTTCAAAATACTCTTTTCAATGCTTCTGTGGCTGAGATGATTTTTTCTATTAAATGGTCTCTATAATAATTTATGAACATTTTGAGCTAAACAAGCATATTGATTTCTCAAGCAGCTGCACAATTCCTGGCACTTAAGATCTTAGACATTTGACATCACAACCATGAACTGCTTCATAGAAGACATCTTGTTAAACTTAGAGTTGTCCAAAGAACTTTTTTTCCCTGTGTATTAAAATTCATTTAAAAATCCTTTCCACAAATTTAAAATACAACATCAGGAGAATTGGTCATGGAATTAGGATTGTTAGGATTTTTGATATGTTTTGCCTGGGTTTTGCATTAAATATATTGGCATAAGATTCAGGGCAAGTACATTAAAAAAACTATAATGATAATTAATTGCTAAGATACATAATTATAATACTAACTATATCACAAATTATAAGCATTCAAATCTGAAAATTCACTGCAGACACTACCATCTATAGAAACCAAATTCTAATGTAACCAAACACGTTTTGACAAATTCTATGGGTTTCTATTCCAGTGGTTTGTGTAAACCTTGGAGTGATTTGCTTTCATATTGAAACACCTGGTTTCAAGTTGTAGCGTGAATGTTTTGCACAATGTAACTCAAAAACTGCAAACCGCAAGAACTCATGACTAATATGGAGCACATAAGCAACAAAAACAAAACAGTAGTATAAATGCAATGCAGTAAATCAAGACCAGATGTAACACATAATAAATCAATCAAAACTGCCAAAAAATTACTAAATATAGGGAATTTAATTAAGGCCCCTGTGGCGTCCCTAGACAATTCAAGTATAAACATTAGCATAGGCCTCTTGCTTTTTTTTTTTCCCCTCCTTTTCTTCCCCCCTCTTTTTTTTTTTTTTTTTTAAGGTCCTGCTTTGGCCTGCCTGTCTTTCCAGATTCAAGAAAGATCCATGGCAGCAGCATGGCAAACAAGCAGCAGACACTAGGGAACAGTGTGCTAGGGAACAGTGTGCTGTGGCCCAGCTATACCTGGGTGTGGACAACACCAATTCTGGGGAGGGGAATGTAGGGGTCATCCTCTTGGTCCCTGTCTCTGCAGGGTGGTCAGAACAAGGTGGCAAGTGGGTGTGCCTCTGAGGAGCTGCTGTGCTCCACTGCCATCACCACACATGTTGGCTGTGCACAGAACACCATCAGCTGCATGCACTCCCAGTAGTGAGGAGCGGTGCATGCCTTTCCAATAAGAAAACGTGGAAATGTCTCCACTTTATTTTGATATATATATCAAAATCCACCTGAAAGGGCAGCCAAGTTTTCAGACTTTCTCCTAGGAAAAGTTGGTGGAAAATAAGTTAATTTCCGTTTTTAAAGCTCAGATCTGGCTTCCAGACAGACACCACAATAACAAACCACTGTAGGAAATTTTTGCTATAAATCATGTTACCTAGCCAGAAAATAATTTCTACTGCCTTTAGTAGCATTCCACCTACTACCACTACCACTGTTTATGCTTAGCTACAAGGTATGAAGATGATGCTTCTTGCATTAAGTATTTTTGCCTTGAGTTATTGACACATTTTAAATTATTCTGTTTTATGTCCATTCTTAATAGAACAGAAATCTGCTACAAAAGATCTTTATTAACTGACTGCCTCAGGTGCCGAACAGAGATTCATGATTTAACAGCTCCTCCAAACAGGCAGGCATATAGCTTGTTAATAGGCTTGTTCAGCCCTTTGGCATCTATGAGGTGTAAGTGGATTATGGAGGTTTGTTTGTCTGGCTATCTTTTTACACAGCTTTCCAAATAATTGTCATAAATATCCCCACTGCCTTAACCCAATTAATGAAATGTAGTAAATACCTAGTCCACCATCTCTATTGATTAAACAGTTGCTTAGGAAACACATAACCATTGCTAGCCAATGTTATATCCTGTGGTTCTTACTTCACAAAGACAATGGAGATACATCTAAAAAAAAGAAAAAAGAAAAAAAAGAAAAGAAAAAAAAAGGAAAGAAACTCATATAAGTCACACAAGAGTTTCTTTTGTCACTGCTAATGTTTCTTCTTTCTGTTGTGAGTTTTCTGAAGACAGGTTTAATGGGAAACATATGGATTCATTATTGCTGAAAATCAAGCTCACTTCAGACAATCATTTATTTGCTTTCTAGAAAAAGCTATTTATGCAGAAAAATTACATTCTGGCAGCTTTAATAGCCAACTTGATAATGGTAAAGTGTATCCCGCAGTAAAAACAGTCAACATAGGAGTGTTTCAGGAGCAGGATGAATGGATATTGCTCACACAATCAGGGTTGGCAGTATCAGACCTGATTTCTATATTTCTTTTTGTAAGCTGGGCAAAACCAAATATCCGTTGAGTAGACTAAATGTTTCCATTTATAATAGGACACATTTAAAATAATAATAATTTCCCCATTAAAAAAAAAAAAAAAAAAAAGTGACAGCACAAGGTTCATGGAAAAAAAATCTTTTGAAAAGCTATTAAAATATAAAATATTTATGTTTTCAAGGCTTCATCTATTTCACATCCCCTTAACTATTTTAGCATAATTTTACGAATATTTAATGGTATAAAAACATTCTTTTGTGATCCAGTTGAAATATTCAGCATAGAGAAAAACATCATTTACACCAGATGATTAATGCCCAAGATTCCTAAAGCAGCAAGCCTGGAAACCATGTCCAGGAGTGTGAGTAAAAGCAACTTGCAGTCTGGAATCTGAACGGGGTTGCTGTGTCCTTGAGAACAGCAGCACTGGAGATACCCGATAAGGATGCTGGCTGTACTACATTTAAAAACAAGAGGAGGCATGTGTTGTGGCACTCTGTGGGGGAAGATGTATGTGCAGCATGATTCAGAGTCGCAGTGCCAGTGGTGGAAGGGAGTGGATGTGCTAGCTGAGCTGAACAAAAACGAACAATAGTAAAACAAATAACCCTTTGTGCAAGGGCAGGCACAACCCGAAATTGAACAAATGGAGGTGAATTAGAGCTGGGAGTGAAGCACACTTAAGAAGGCTGTTCCTCCCCACGGTGACAGACGCCACCCCCCTTCTCACGGTCCCGCTGCGTCTACCTGGTTTGCAGGAAAGCAAAGCGCATTCAGTGCGGCTGTTGACACCATCAGACAGCACCGAAGGCCCCCAGTTATTTTGTTATTTATGAAACGTTTGCTGGGTGCAGCCAGTGGCTTCACGATAAAAAAGCTCCAACAATAAGACCCTGTCAGATTTTTGGCAGAGGCACATCCAAACACATAAAAACAAGTTTAAACACTATCGTTTGTGCATAATTCTTTCTTGGCATGTGTCCTCAGTTACCACAATTTGCAGCCAGAAAACACTTACTTCTGCTTTTTTTTTTGTTTTTTTTTTGTTTTTTTTTTTGTTTTCACTCCAAAATAATCCATCCAGAAGTGTATCTAATTCCCCTTCCCCCCCGGAAGAGAAACAGCCCTGTCAGGGCACGGTGATGTGTGTGCTTGAGATGCCAGGGTCTCCACTCACCGCGCAGCTGCACTGGCACCAGGCAGCCTGCCCACTGCCAGCTGCTGCTGCATGGCACACGGGTGGCCAGGTCTTGGCCAGACCCAGCGCCGTCTCTGCTCTGACCGCTGACCGCTCCTCTGGTGTGTGGCCTGCAAAGAACACGCAGGAAGGCGAGTGAAGTTGGTGCGGACGGGGGGGAGCGCAGCGTGGAGCTGCCAGTGCTTTGCAAAGGTGCATTTCGGAGCTGATTTATGGCTGGAAGGCCCTCTTGGTGCGAATCGTTCATAAAGCCTATGACCTAAGTACTTGCCCACAGGGCCACAATAACATTTATGTAGCATAAATTAATGTTTCAACCGCTAATTCGATCTGGCCAACTAATTCCTCTGGTTTTGGCAGTCTGACCTCTGCAAAGAAGTGGAGTGCTTGTGGTGATGACTCACAATTCTGGCTGTGTTGCGTTTTGGAGTCGCACGCACCCTTATGAACAAAGAGTGCTATTCGTCGAGCAGCCGTAAAAATATATCTCTAGAATATGTTTGGATCAGTGCTAATTGAAACTTCCTTTTTATAGGAGCCTGATCAAAACCAGCTGTGGGAGTCAAACAGGAACAGATTTATGTATTACATTAGAAACCTGACAAATGCAGAGAGAAGCAGCTGAGCAAATGTTTCTAATTGGCTAGAGAGACACATAGAACACATGATGGCTTGAGACTTCCCCAGAGGAAAATCTTTCACTGGATGTGGATTTTTTGCAAGCATTTTTCTCTTCTGATTCCCTCTTCAATGGAAGGCTATATTTAAGTTGTGCTCCAAATTCAGAGAGACTTGAGGAGTGTTTTTAATGATGCTACAACCAGAGAACAAAAACCTGAAGCAAATCTCTGAGGACAACATCCTTTTCAATGCCTCTCTTCAACAAGTATGATCAGTAACATACCTATCTTACACAAAATCAGCTGTGAGATGTAGCTGGCCAAATATAACTGTTGGAGGGAAAATGCAAGCAGGTAGCAGCCCTGTGATTTGTAACTACCCCAGACGGCACCTGGTCACCTTGTCATCTGGTATTAGACTGCTAATTCTGCTGAGATAGTTCAGTCTTACTGAACTCAACACCAAATGCGTTATTTTTCACCTATGACTGACCAGATGATTTTCTTCTACCCTTTCAGACCCAGTGGTGTCTACAGCAATTGCTCATGGAACTCCACACATTCGTAATCTTTACGGCTGATTACTGCAGCTCATTATGCCTGTGAATAAAGCCATATGCTTTGGAAAAATTCCAGGTGCACCAAGCCATGGCAGCCTGTCTGTTTAGCATCCTATCACTGTGAATACCTGTGCTCCTCTGTCTGCAGACTGCCTCCCTTTTAGAAACCAAATCTCTTTCCAGATTCTCCTCATGACTTTGAAAGTAACCACATGACTCATTGTGAAGGTCCAAACCTCAACCTGTCCAAGAATAGTGGGAGGCAAGAGATTCTAAATGCCAGCTCAGACAGCTTTATTACTAATATGTTATTTGTGATCTCTATAAAAATACAGCTATATAACCTATGTTATGAGACTATCGGAAAGGTAATACTTCCTATAGCATAAAATGTTTTTGTTTTTACAAAGCCATGAAAATGTCAAAATGCAAATCATCTTGTGGGAAGAGAGGGGTGAAATAAAAGAGCTGCTCAGTCGAATTCCTGAAGTAACCCTGTTGTGAAAAATCTACACACCACAGCTCTGGTCTCTCTCAAAAGATAAGTCAGCCACACAAAACTCCATGCTTGGTATGCATACCCAGGGCTAAGTGAATGCACAGTGTGGGGGAGTTCATGTAAAAAGGAGGTAGTATAAGGAAAGAAAGAAAAAACAGGTGTTCTCAAAATATTCTTTGATAGATCTGTTACTTTAGCAGTCACAGAAACCTCAGAGAGTTTCCTCTAATGAGACTAATGAGGGCTTAAAACATTGTTCCTCTCTAAAGGAAGCAACCTAAACTGTTGGATGGGTACCTACCTATGGCAGTAAGGAAAAAGCCTAAAGAAATCCTTGAGTGACAAGTAGAACAAAACCCTGACGAGCAAGATGTGTAGACAATAAGTGGTTTTCTGATTAGACAGACTGACTTAATTTGGAAAAGCAAAATACTCCTTTGGGTATCTGAAAATTTCCTGATGTGAGAAACAGAAAAATGTACATTTTGGAGTGTTTATTTTGCATTGTGTTTCCAATATTGTAATGAAGAGAGTAACATGCTGTTCCACTAAAATGAAACCAGTCTTGCTGTAAGGTTGATTTGAGTAAATCAGAGGGGCTGAAGAAATTGCTCAGTTGAAAGGCATAGACCCAAATAAAGTAGTGTTGTAGAAGAAAATCTCTGTGATTGCCTGCGAGACAACCTAGTTATGAGTGAGAATTGCATATAGCAGGGGTCTATTTCTCATGAAATTATACTCCAAGGTATGCTGATAACACCTTCTAAGAGGTTTTGGATAATATTCTATACTATTTATGTTTAACCCCTGACTCTCCCCAAGAGGGCCAAGGAGTAATCATCCAATATTCCCCACAGAAGGGAAACACCTATCCTTTGACTTTTGGTCTTGCTCTTTGCTCCTCCCTAGTTTATGTTGTACTAGATGAAAAATTCAGTGCTATAGGCAGAAATTTCACACAAACTGGCTCTTTACAGTTGGGTTTACACTTGAAAGAGTTAAAAATAACTAATGAACTAAACAATTAAAATACATTTGACTAAGTTTGCTTTGTCTCAGTTAATTTTTAACACACTCACTCACTTTTGCACACAAGCACAAATAAATAAGCAGTTAACCAAGAAACTAATCAAACTATTTATTCCACATCCTGGAAAAGAAACAGAGATGAAGAAAAGAATACTTCATAACAGTTGTCAGCATTGGTAATGTTGATTATCCCCAGTGGGTTACACGTTTTCTCACTGGTTGCAGAGAAGATGGTATGTACCATATTCCCAAACATTTTATGACCATTATCTGTTTTCAGTCAACTGGGCCAAGTCTGCAAATGTATCCTAGCTGTAAGTAAAAGACTGTCTGATGAAAAAAACACTCTGGTAAACACTCAGAAAGATCCCAGGGCAAAGTATGGAAGATTTCCACCCCTTGCACCCTCCAGTGCTATAAAATATAGGTTTGTATTTACTGCATTTCCTGATATGATGTGGCTAAAACAATCGCTTTTAGTTTTCTGAGGATACTGTAATTGTTTAGGCAAGAAAAACTTTGTGTCATCTACATATGTTTGCTACAACACACCTGCATGAGGAAATGCCTGGAGGGATTTAGGAGCCGTCATTTAAAGAAAATAAAGCTCCTTAATAGTTTTGGTTATTATATCATGGCAGGATTTCAAAAATAGCCTCCTATGTGTTTTTTGTTTCTGGATGCAGCTCTGCAGACAGAACTAGTTTGCTTATGTGGGTGGACTCTGTTGTGTTCACTTACGCCAGCAGGAATAGTACTGTCCAGCTCAAGAAAGGGTTTCTTCTATCTCTAATTCCCCCCTCAAGGTCTGCCACTCTATTACACTCACTTGTGCTTAAGTCAGTGCTATGGTGGGTGACAGGCCAGTTGTATCTGCTAGAAATTATGACTGACTTCTGAAATTTCAAACCTCCCACGAAATAGCATGCAAATTCAAAAACTTTCAAATGCTGTCCAAAGATGTTTCTCTCTTCCATAAAATTACTTGAATAGAAAGAAGTGGCAAAAGTAGTTGATGGTTACTTTTTTAATTGCTATTCTTGTTCCATAAAAACATATCTATGGATTTATTCATTAACATTGGATTTCTTTAGGGAACATTAAATGTAATTTTTTGAACACACAAGCAGACTCTCTTAGAAACAAAATTAAGAAAACATTTAAGTTGCAGGTGTAATGGTCTTTATTATAGGGGCTGCAAATTTCACAATATATACTTTCATAAGATCATAGAATCATAGTATGGCTTGGGTTGGAGGGGCCTTAAAGCCCATCTAGTTCCACCCCCCTGCCATGGGCAGGGAGACCTTCCACTAGAGCAGGTTGCCCAGGCACATTAAAGTTCTTTTTTCAAAGTAAACATGTCCCCAGGCAGGATAATGGATGTTAAATTTTCCTGGGCACAGTGGCTATACATTTCTAACAAGAGGTATAGCAACTGATCAGTAAAGCAGTCACAATGACAGATTAAAGTAAGATGTGTTGCACCCCTTAAAGACTTGGATTTTAAACACACAAGGATGTACCAATTTTTAAAAGCCGTTTTTACCTTATGCCATTAAGAAATGTATAAATTAAGTTGGTTTGTGGCATATTTAAAATTCTTTACACATCAATTTAATGGCATGTCATATTTGAAAGGGAAAAGTGTCAGACTGATTTGATAAGAAAGATATAAGAAGTGCATTTGTTGAGAAATGGATAAAGAATCATTTTATGTTATTTTATACTGGGAGGGAAGAGGTAGAAACAGGGTAGAGGGAACTTGTGTAAGCTGTGTAAATTACATTGTCTTTGTGGTATAATGCTGATGCTCACATAATATACATATATATATGTTGAAGGGAAGGATTTTATACACCTAATGTACTTATTTGCCACCTCTTTTGATGTGACTAGAGCTCTTCTAGTTTCATAACCTTAACACACCAGCCTCTGAGGTAAGAACACGAAGGAAGAAGCAAAATGCAGTCCTTGAAGGTGCAGTGAAGAAAATGGAAGAAAATCCATTATAAAGGGTCACCATTTCTTACATCCTACATTACTCCCATATAATTCAGAGGGATAGGTTCTCATTTAGGAAATAACAGATCTTTTTACTCACAAGGGAGGTTGTCTGCAACCTTGGGGACAAGAACTGTTGAAAAAAACAAGAATAGAAATCAAAACCAGTGTTTGGAATGGACTGAAGGTTAGACATCCATTGCTTTCTAAATGGATTCCAGCAGAATGGTAAATTAAACAACCTGAAATGCCCATAGCAGAAAATCAAATACACAGCCCCAAAGTGTATGCTGCCCAGAACTACTCCTGGACAAGACCAGGACAAGATTTACAGTTTGCCTTTCATGTGAGTTTCATGTGGCCTCACATCTTGCCACTTGGCCAGAGGACTAAGTAGACTAAGTATCAGCAGATAACTTGTGCCAAACCTCTCTTAGTGATTTTGGGTTTGTGGGAAAAGGTTGAGTGCTGTGGTATTATTCCCTTATGCTTCACTGAAGTGCAGCACACACCTCAATAGCTCTGTGGTGCCAAAAGGCATCCTGGACTCATCACTAATGTTCAAGTGATACTAGAAGACAGAGAAATATTCCTCCCTTCCTGTCATAGATGTGTAATGAAAATTTTTCCTCCCTTACATTTCCCCACAAATAGTTTGATAATAGCTGGTAGATGTGCTGGACAAATGCATATGAAATCTAATCATCTGTACCCACTTTAGTAGTTTAGAAGATTACATGTTAACTGTACTGGAAGGTGAGACTGCCACCGCTTTCCCTATTATTTATTTATTTATTTTAAATTGAAAAACAGCTGAACCAGGCCAGCAAAAACTAAGGACAAATGTTGCATTTTAAACCTGTCAGAGAAAAGGCATCTGAAGCGCTGACTCTTACAGAGCATACCCACATCTGTTTTCTCAATAACGTGGCAATTTTACCTGTCAGCTTCCCTCCCCACCCGCTTCACTGAAAGCAGATCTAGAGGCAGGTTTGTAGGGTTGGATGGCACTTGAAAGCAAATCTGCCAGAATGAAGAGCCCAGCTGGACAAACAAGCCATGACCGAGACATCATAAGTCAACCATGTCAAATAAACAGGAGAACTACAGGCATGGACACATCAAGTCACCACGGACCCAGAAAAATGTCACTATTACTCTTCTTATACAGCCTCTTCCTGTGCCTGAACATCCAGGGAACAGAGTTAGAAATTTAGGGAGTGTTTGGCAGATGAAATGTCCCTGGAGAACACTACCTGCACAGAGCAGCAGCTCTTTTTCCTTCATGCTGTGTGCTGTGCATTTCATGCCTTCCTCTGCTCCCACCACCCAAACAGACAGTCTGCAATAATGTTGAAGAGATAGTGTTCAAATAGCCCTGAAAATGGGCTTCTGGTAGCGTAAAAAACAATTGGTCTAGGGTGGCATAAGTTACAGGTATTTCCCTCTCAAGTAACCTCAGGAAACTCATTATTCTCATGTGGTGCTGAAAGATGAAGTCTTCAGCTCCACATTACCACATTTTTAAAGAAATTCCTCCCACTTTGAAATAAATTTTGTTACTTTTAATTTAAATCTTGTGGTCTTTTCACTGTTCTCAGCTCATTCTTTAATTAATAGAAACACTTTTTATTTTAATCTTATTAATGACAGGTAAAAACATGCATAGACTCTCGGCAAATTTATCACCATTGTGCATACTGAGATCTTCAAATCCTTCCTCTGCCAACCCTTTATTTAGGGCTATAAGCACTCACTTTTCTGTTGGTAGAGCATGCCACATGCCTATACTTGTGTCCACGGGAAGAGCTGCAACCACCCTAGTCCCTGGCACTGCTGCCATGGTCCCCATACCCAGGCACCAACATCCCCACCTCCCTCTGGAGCAAGGTTTGAGCACAGGCATCAGGCCTCCCAGAAAGGATATCTAAGTCTTGGTGAGAAGGGTGTCAACTAGGATGGTGTTTTCTGTTTACTATCTTGCCTGACTTAAAGCAGGGACTTGGCCTCACAGTTGCCCAGGATACCCTCCATGCCTGCAAACTGTTGGCTTAATGTGACTTACTGCTGTAGTTGTCTTTAATCACAAGTAATGAATGCCACACAACGTGCCAGTTTTTCCTCATGGTTCCTGATGTCTTTCTGTGAATGTCAACAGAGTGTAAGAAGGTGTACATCAACCATTTGCAGATGTAAATGTATTCAGGATAGAAAAATCTGATAACAAAATGTAAAAACTAATAACATACATTCAAATTAGAAATTAAAGTGTATTTTCATAATAATATGAAATAAATGACATATTCTTAAACATAATTTTAAAATTATTATTTTAATACTCTCATTTAAATTATCTGTTCAGATAAATATGTCTACATCTCAAGGTTCTGATTATCAATAAGCAGGGAAAAAGTTACTCTTTCTGTTAAAAGACCCCTCTTTGAGGGAAAGACTTTTGTCGTTTTGGTGACATAATTTAATTCTCATAAATTCTTTTTATCTACTATATTTCCCAAATCTGTTTGAAGTTCAGACAGCTCTAGACAGATGAAGTCTCTGGCGTGTATTTAAAAAAAAAAAAAACACCTTTGAAATATAATCAATAGTTTCTACATGATTCAACAAGGGAGTTTCTAAAGAGGAACTACAATTCCTCTGTGTTCTCCTGAATTACACTTTTATCTGCCTTTGTGACCAGTTCCAAAGTTTGCACCTTTGACTTTGGGCAACTGAATTAATATGGCCCATATTGCTCAATCATTCTTCTTCATGAATTGTAAACAATACACCAATAAAATAAAATAAAATAAAATAATAATAAAAAAAAGGAAATAGAAAAGATGTCTTTATAGGTGATGTTCAGGCTTCTGGAAACATTTAGGTCATATTACATATTTTTGGAGGCTTACTACAGGTTTTTAACATACATTCTAATATGACATTACTTCATTATCATAATGAATGCTATACTTATTTAACATAGCCTGTATTGCAGTATCTTATGAAGATTAATGTACAACTTATTAAAAATATTTTGCCTTGTATTGTAGACATACATAGAAATTAATTCTTTACTTTGTTCTTGTATTTATTTGTAATATATCAGGTTATTAGTAGATGTCTTTTCAAGCAGGAGGCAGTTATTTGTAGGTAGTTAAAGATAACCGTTTCTTACGATGCAATTCTGCTTCAGCAGTAAGTCAGTGGTAAAACTGTCAAGCACTTTATGGCAGCAGGACTTGGTTCTGATGAGCCAAAGAAACTCTGCAGAAAGGGCACTTGAGGCTGACACAAACAGGCAGTGCAGAGTATGGCCTCTTGTGTTTCAATGCCAGTATTTTCACTAAGGGAAAAGCCTTCACAGTTGTTGTTTCTAAGCTCACAGAATTAAAGGTTGCTACTTGCACGCATTATGTAAAAAAGCACTTAAAGAAAATAAATCTGCAGCATGTCCCTGGCAAACTATTTGTAGCTTACCTCTCTGCCACAATGGCCTCTTCTAGCCAAGGATATCACCATTCATTCCCACCATCTAAGTGATGAGTGAGTATGACAGGTTAGGTTACTGGAAAGCAGGAGAGACACTGCTTTCCTCACACCACATGGTGCTACAAGAAGAGCTGTATAATTTACAGCAGATAGAACCACGATATACTGTGATTTCCTAGAGTTTGACCAAGCTGATCCAAACTGAACGACACTTCAAAACATCAGTCTTCCTCACAAAAGAAAAGAAACGTTGACTCACCTTCACCCAGACAGTGAAGTAGTTAGTGCTTCCAATAAAGCCACTTCTTTTTACCCCAAAGTATTTCCATGCCCACTCCTTCCCTGCAGTCAAACTCCTTGACCATTTTTCAGGGTGCTTAGCCTCATCCTACACAGCACACACTGGCTCTTTGCTTGATGCTCTTGTTCTCCTCTGCCAGTGTCAGTGTTCCTGTGAAGCTTCTGATGTGTTTTCCTTTAGGTGCCTAATCACGACCTTTGTGACTTCAATGGAACTTTTGTGCGTTTTCTGCCCTTTTGAAAGGCAGATTGTATTCCTGAAGTGTTTGCATTCCTCTATTTGTGTAAGAAAACAAAACCTAAGTGGTGGTCTGCAGGCACAAGTTGAGAAGACACACCAGCCAAACTTCCTTATGTGTTAAACCAGAGGTCTTCATGTGCATGCTCTGATCAGAGAAATCAGCTGGGCTTCAAATACCGAGCATGCCCCTGAATTTCAAGAATTCATGAGTTAATGATAACTTCTAGCTTACCCTACTGCCTGGAAAATATCATAACATTGACTCGCATTTTCCCTTCCTTTGCTAAAACATTGGGTAATGGCTAAGATGCTGACATTTTTAAGCTAGTTTTGATGTTGTCTCTCCAACAATACTAGCAATTATTCTGTTTTTCCACTGTTTAAAGATACATGAATGAAGACTGGTAAAAATTACTGTGGGAAGCATTTTAATAACAGTAACATTAATGAGAGCTATACTCAAACACGTGGGAGAAGGGATTTAATGTCCTCTCTTCCTTGGGGACATTTTTCAAGCAGACTTCCCTAGTGCATGGAATTAGATACAGGTCTTCCCATTCATTTTTTGCGTCTTAAAATATCTAGCTATGACACCTACTCCACACTATGGTTTATGGCCATGAGAAAAAAATATCAATTTGGAAAATCATGAAGGAGAAATGTGCAAATATCTGATATATTAGATTAGAGCCAGTCTAATGGGATGAGCTGTGTTGGTCTTATTAACAAAGAGAACTTTCTTTCTGCAAGCCAGATGGAATAATAGAGGCAACTATGTGATATTTCAAGTGAAACTGAGCTACTTTCTGTGGATTTTATTTCTGTTTCTAATGTTTACTAATCACAGAGGAATAGTATACTTCTGGGGAAAAAAAAAATAAAAAAAGAAACTCTTGCAAATCATCTGTAGTCCTGACACAAATGTCATTAAAGCTAAATGCTGCAGCTCAGGAAAAAGGATATGCTTAAAGAAATTATTTCCGTTTAAGTGTTTGAACATTTATTTGAAGCATTTATAGTTTTTTTCTTTTGTCATTTAAAACCGAGAAGACAAGAGATACCATATACATCTGTTGTATATTTTCCTGAATATTAGGTGGTTAATTATAACTAGCGAGCTCTTGCTTTTTATGTAACAATGTAATGTACCATTTCAAATAAGCGTTATTCAGATCAAATACAAAGTATAGCAAAGCTGAACTGTGTCAACATATTCACATCCTATTACAGGCATAGGCAGTTTCCAGAAATACATCTTCCATAAAAATACTCCCACTTTTCCTTTCTTTGCTTCAAAAGGGGCAGGTAATCTTCTACAGATGAGACACAAAAGTTTTCTCTTAGTTCTAAATGGGGCTGTTTCAAGGGCATGATGCCACACAGAGTATGTTATCTGATAAAAGATGAATGTAATTATAGTATGAATCAAAATAAAAATAAACATAGGGGTGTGTGTGGTTGCAAATTTGAAATTCAGCCAGTTTCATTAAAAAGATCTTTAAAGTTCATAAGCTTACGCATCTCTTCAGATGAGTTAGGGGCGATTTATATATCAGAACTCATCTTAATATTTTAATGGAAAATATGGAAAAAGATGTTATTCCTTTGCATTCATTGGAAACAAACATTTTTTTTTTTTTTGACAAAGCCCAATAAGTTTTGTCTCTTTTCAGCTAAACTCTTTACAAAAATTGCTTATAAAAATGTTGAATATCTGTTCAACTAAGCTATTTACAGAATAATTTTTGTATCTAATTAGGATCTTGTAAATGGTTCATAGGATGTGCTTTGTGTTTGGTACACAAAATCAGAGCTGTTTTGATTATTTTCTGTTGGCCATACAATTTGCACAGATGATTCCAGATTCCTGACTACAATTCTTAAAATTATATTTGTACTTTGAATACTCAGTTTTGAAATAAAAAGTATTCTTTGGTAGCATTTCTTAGTCTTTTTATTTTGTTCTAGTATTTTCTTTAAAATTCCTTCCTTAAAAAATAATAATAATAATAAAAATTATGCTGAATGTATTTCTGGAAACAAATTCTGACATAGAGATGCTAGGGCAATTTCATGTGAAACAAACAAACAAAAATATTCATAACAACTTTTAAGAGACAAAAGTAGAATATTTCATATAGTTTTATATTGCATGATATTAAAATAATTTAAAAGTTTGTTTCTAATGTTAACACAACCAGTCTAAAAGTCAGCTATTGTCTCTCTTAGATTTTGCACCTAAGCCAGAAATATCATGATAACATAATGAGAAGAGCTTTGCATATTGGTAAGTCTGCTAACACTACTTCCTTGATGGAGTTAAGGATGAAAGTCCAAATGCACACAGACAAAGTACAATTCAAACAATTTCTCACACAAACTATATTATGATGACATAGCTATGCAAATAAAGAAAGAATGTAGAAGGTGTTTTGTAAGTGGTGATGAATGTGAAACAATGATCAGAGAAGGAAACAAAGTTATTAAAGCACAGATGAGATATTGGTCATTTTCTTAGTTAACATGTATTTTTTAAAGATATGATAAGGTAATCACAAAGAAGTCATTTAAAAATTATTTTATTCTATCAAACAAGATGACAAACACCTTTAAGACTGCATTTTTATATTTGTTAAAAAAATCTGCACAGAAGGAGTAACAAAAACAACGCAAAAGGTCTAAAAATAAAGACTGCTTTTGGACTGAGCAGTGTTTGTTAATGTGATGTGTGTATTGAAGGTGCTGAGTTGAAAAAAATCATATCTGAACTCAATTTCCTTGAAGATCAAAGTTTTAGTCTATCTTCATTGGAAAATTACAGGTCTGCCATTAGATTCAAACAAAATGATGTTTTTTTTATGCCTTTGGGACTATTCACAGTGAAGGTTTTTGTTTCAGCCCATTTCTAATATTTATGTAGCATCAGTCCAAGTTCCAAGCCCAAGTTCCCTTGAAAGAATTGTTAGTTTGCAAACTATTGAAGTGAGAATTTGTATAGTTCTATTTTATATTTAATTGACAAGACAACATTAAATAAGAATCAGTTTTATTCTTGAAGGTGTTAGTTTATAACACTTGAGTAGTTATTTTACAAAAGTTTTTTATTTTTTATCTTACTGTAGCTACGTTTTTTTCTTTATTTTTTAACAGTTTTCAAAAAATAATAATAAAAATCCTTCTGTAATATGGGATACCAAACACCATTAGTTTATAAAAAGATTTTAAATGAATAGAAACAAACAAACAAACAAACAAAAGAGGATTTGAATGTTAGCATTTTTTTTTTTTTAATCTTCATGGGCCAGTGAAAGACTTATTAGTGTCCACACAAAATCTTACAGAATTTGCAAAGGAAAGGCCAAGTAATTGTATATTTATGAAGTTACATCTTTTAAGAAAATAAAACAAATAAAAATACTGCCTTCCGATATTGAAGAAGATATGGCAGTTGCACAGCCTTGGACTATCCTATGCACCCAGATGTAAAGAAGCTCCAGTAAATGAAGGAAGGAATAGGATTACACATGCATCAGGCTAGAAACACCCAGCATTAGAAGCAAAAGACATGCTTGTTCAAAGTATAGAGTCTTTCAAGCTGAAGGCAAACGCCAAGATCAAAGAGCCAAAACAGTGCCTACAGTAGAAGACAAAATATCGTCAATATGAGAGCATAGGTGTACATGTCAGGGGCTACCTCGCTAGGTGATGCTGGCCCTGCTCAGGTCTTCCCATTATGCCCTGTCTCTTGGACAACCTTTGGACCCAGGTGTGGCTTGGAATCCAGCTGCTGGGGCACCTTGCACCACCAGGCTGTGTTCCCCTGTGGGCTGCATCAAGCCCATCCTCTGAAATGGTGGGAGGCTGGTTGCTGTGGGACCTGAAAGGGAGCAGCCTTAATTTTGGAAACTATTTCCAACCTGCGTAAGAATCAAATCCAGCTGTCCTCCAGGGTAGATCTTATTGTCTATGTTTGTTAGGAGAAAGGAGTGGATTAAAGAGTTTAACCTAGCACATATGACAGTAATGTGTTACATTGGACAGATTAGATTACACTACAGTATAAAGGTTTTGTTTGGATGTGGGATTTCTAGTGAAGGAGGGGTGCATTTTTCTACAGCACAAGTAAGCAAAATAAATAAATAAATAAATAAATAAGCAGTTAATTTCAAAGATATGTTTAATACTAAATCTGAACAGTAATTTTTTATGAGAGTCACTTCATTAGGAGCTAGAAAATGTTGAGAGATTTTTCACTTCATCATGTAAGAATATTTAAATCTCAAATATGTAACGCATTTCAAAATAAAAACCTTCTAAGTTACACACTAATATGTCTTAACAGAACTGTAAAAAATACCGCAGTGCTAGAACAGTAAAATTCCACCAGGCAAGCTGCAAATACCAAACTGTAACAGAGCAAAATCTTAACTATTTTTTTCCACTTGGCTGAAACCTCCATCGGTGAGCGTTAGTGCACAAGTCAAGTAAACAAATGCTAGCTGCCAGGATTTTAAAATAAACCCTTCCACAATGATCACTGTCTGACCAGAGAGCCAGAGTGAAGTAATTTCTTGCTTTAATCATCAGAAAATATAAAGGATCAAATCTCTTCCATCTTTTTTCAAGAAAAGTTTACTTTCAATTTAAACTTCATTTTACCTTTCACATTGCATTTCATACAGCAGTTCACAACCTTGTCTGCTTAGAATGCAATTAATATAGGGAGAATGCTTTGTTAATGAGTGTATCTTCCTTGTTCTTGGTCTATCCTCCTTCTTGCAGGTCATACTTAACCAAGTTAGATATTTCTCCTTGATCTGGTCTAATGCAGTTGTACACTTAAAATGACTGAACAGTCACAGCAGAGTTTGGTCTGTGTTTAAAAAATAGATTTTCACTTATTCCTCAATACCAAAGTCTGTATCATTGCCTGAAATTTGAGAACAGTGTAGGTAAGGTTACGTCTGTGTTTGGATCAAGGTTCAGAATTTTTAATTCAGCATTTAAGATTTTGATTAAATCAATTGTTTATAGCCAAGAGTCATAATTTCTGTCAGTAAATTTCTATCTGTGAAAAGGCAGGCAACAAAGCTTGATGGAAATGTAGTTCTATATTAAATTTTTGAGACTAACGTGAAATCTTACCAGTCTTGCAGTAGCGGTTGAATTCAAATATCTGTACATTTTAAGAAAGATAAATGCAGCACATATGGATGCTGGTACCTGCATTTACTAGAGAGAACAGTCATGTTGTTATTAACTGCTAACACCTGCCTCTGTATTGATCTTTCAAAAGTAGAGAGATTCATATGATTATTGCTGTTTAAAATAAAACTGAAAATGACTAAATATTATAACGGAACATATTTGATTAGAATGGACTTGTTATACTTACCTTGTTTCATTTTGCATACATTTCTATACATGAACACACACATATATGTATATGCCTATAGATACAAAATATGATGGCTGGCAACATTCTTGCAGATCAATTTTATATTGGTGTGTCAGATTAACAACATCACTGTCTACATATGCAGCAGCTTTAGATTTAATTTAATAACTTCCCCTCCTAATGTACTCCCTAAGAGGGAGGCTATGGTTACTGAAACAAAAAATTAAAAAGCAGATATTCCATAACTGTATATACATCCCAACAGAACCTTTCTTATGCAGCAGCTTACCCCAGCAACCCAGTTTGATCACTTACAACATCAGTGGCTATTCTGCACGGTGCTCAGGGGAAGGCACTGCCCAAGCAATAATGATTCTCTGCAGGCAGCTCAGGAGCAGGCCTGGTCTGTGTTCTCTAGCCATCACTATGCGCTTTTCACCAGCTGACCTAAGGTCCGTATTGCCTGTCAGCACCTCGTGGTGCTTCAATAAGTATTCATGCTTCATCTACCTAAAAATTTATGAAATGGAAAAATAAGGCTATCAATAATTCACGTATCACGTAAGTTTTGTACACAGGGAGCACCAGAGGAACCAAAAACTGGAGCAGGAGAAGCATCACAAGTGTAAGAGTAAGAAGTATTGCCTCTTGCTTTATGGAAGAAATCTTCCAGTGGCTGGGAAGAAAATCAGTAAAGCTGAAAAGTAAGTGAAAGTCTGGATAAATCTACCTGTTGTCTTCCAGGATGCCAGAGGCAGTGACTTGGCATGTGCACACATCATATAGCAATTCCTCGAAGGCTGGAGGATAGATGGAATACAGGATGCTGGTATGGTAAGTTCTAATGGCTGGCTGATTTGATTCTTTGGAAACATTTCACACTTCAGGTAAATTTAACCACCTATAAGCCTTCCACATTTTTCTGAAATATTGCAGAGGTGTAATTACAATGTTCAAGGACAGTGTTTCACTAAAAATCTGTTTCTTAAAATATAAAAGTAAAAAAAATGGAAGCAATGTCTGCAAGATCTCCTAGCCATTTAATAAAGTTAATCCATCTCTGCAAGAATGGAAAAGTGGTAACATTCAATGAAATGGAAACAGCAGGCAGTGCAAAACCAGAAATCAGGTCAGATAAGTATTACGGTAAGTCTTAGACCAAGATTTATGAAAGATGTCTGGGACAAATAAGAACATGATGATTTGAAAAAGGATAGAATTTAGAGGTAAAACCATAACTTAACGTTGAAAGCAAATATAATCTTGAGGAAGGCTAAAGACTGTTCTCAAAAAACACTGTTCTTCAGGAAATCCTCAGTGATAACGGGCTGAAAATCAAGGCCAATTTGAGGAGATGGAAAACTGGATGTTAAAGTCAGTTTGGAAAATCCCACTCCAACCCTTT
This sequence comes from Anseranas semipalmata, assembly GCA_013399115.1. Lineage (NCBI taxonomy): Eukaryota > Metazoa > Chordata > Aves > Anseriformes > Anseranatidae > Anseranas > Anseranas semipalmata. The sequence continues at coordinate 46,727 of VXAA01002520.1, read as the reverse complement.
TACTGTTTTTTCTGAGGTGACAACCTTAAAAGACTCAAGACACTGAAACAAAAATAAGAGATTAAAATGTTTTACACATGCAGGCTTGCCAAATGGGAACTAGCACAGATGATAGAATTACCTGATGAGGTTCAATTATATCCTCTAGAATATCCTAGTAGAGACACTTGCAATTTCTATTTTTCAAGACAGCACTGACTTCCTCATTTAAAGCTCTCTGAAGCACATTACAGTCAGTCTCTATTATATCTAACTAGAGCTGACAACTGTAGCACTAAAGATACCCAAATACTCTAGTCAAAGTTTTTTTTTTTTTTTTTTTTTTTTTTTTGTGTGTGTGTGTAAGGACAATTTTCAAGCAATCAGAAGTTTAACAGAACAGATGCCTGAATTTCTGTGATATATTGAAGATCATAGGTGTTATTCACTAAGGTTATACAATTCATATCTCACTCATTTTTGCCAATTTTACTTGTAAATTACTGCAGCCAATTTAGAGTGCCAACAATGTCCCATCCCAAAGTAAAATCTTCTCTGTAAAAAGACAGAGGAGGTTTTGCTTCCTGTGCTGTTATATAAAAGATAACAATAATACAATAAAAGGAAATGAAGCCATGTGACCAGGTACGATAGAAGAGCGAAACGAAAACACAGTTCACTCAGATTAAACTCTGGAAGATCAGGTGCCTGGCAAAATGCAATGTAAAATAGTAGCCATAAATGAAAACTACCATAAACAGCATAAAGCTATCAGTACAGCATTCTGCAAGAACTGCCACGAGGATTAGTTTCTCTAATACAATAACCCAGATGATTCAAACATTGGACGGGATCTCTTCATGGTATCACGTCACATTTCATGGCCTTCTCTTTATGTACTGATAATACCCTACAATTTTAAACACACAGGCAATGTGATCCTAATAAGGTATCAAAACTTGGTAGAGTCCATCTATACTGGCATCTTGCATGTGAAAATGTACAATATTGCTAATAAGAGCTAACACAACCTTTAAGCACAGCTGCATTCATTGCTGAATTTAATTTGATCATGTTTAGCTGCAGCTTTCACAACAGACAGGAACACTTTTACATGTATTATCACAATGTTTATGTGCTGTGGTTTGTAAGAATAAAATAGGGAAGAGAGCCACAGTCTCAGCCTGTATACCCTTTTATGTTCAAATCAAAAAAGAAAACCAAAATTAGCAGCAGACTTTACCACATGCCAGCTGATGATTTCGAGCTTGAATGAGTTTGGGAAAATTACCAGCAGAAGGCAGCTTAAACCCCCTAGCAAAAATTTAATACACTCTCTCCTCCCTCAAAATTGCACAAAACCTCTTGTTTCAAAAGCAAACAGCCATGATACAGCATTTGTATATTAACAGAGAACAAGCTTAATTTATACCACGCACTGTAAAATTAACCAGTAAGGAAAATTATCAATAGAGTCCTCATACCTTAGACAAATTTACTTCATTATGAATAGCAAAAGTCTTAAGTGTTCAATTAGCAATGACTAACTCTCTAATGATTATGATATCATGCTGTAAACTAGCTAATGGGTCCTAATGAGTGGAAAAGTTCACTGGAGATATATACATATTAAGAAAATCAATGGAGGCTGTGGCGCCTAAGTGAGTTTCGAAGTACAGCTTTCCAGAAACGTGATATTATTAGGACAAAATCATAACTTTTATATAGTTAGCTTTTTTTTTTTTTTTTTTTTCCTGTCAGATGCCTGGCTTATGAAAGTTGTGGTCCTGCAGGGCCAGATGCAGGATCATGACCATGCTCACCATGTGGAGTCCTGCCGGTAGGAGGCTGCTCCCGTCCACTGCCTGCCACCCAACCCTCTGAGATAAAGCCAAGCCAACCCCAAACACTGAGGTCAATGTGGCCTGGTAGAAAGTATGGCTGTGCTGACAGGAAAGCAGCTGTGGCAGAAACAAACCAGGCCATGAAACTTGTAACAGGGTTGATCTGGTCATGGCCAGAACTGGTCGTGAATCCAGTGATGGATTCAGAGTGGACCAGATGGTCCACTCTGTCTATGGAAGGAAAAGGGCTTTGCTACAAAACTGAAGTAGCAGCAGCAGTCATGTTGAAAAGGTTGTCCAATGACTGTCACTAACATCTTTACCAACTTCAAGTAAAATAAATATCTGTTCTACTTCTCCAAACATCTCCAAATGGGAATATTTTGGCTTTCCCAGAGGTTCCTTTAGTTGCAGCTCATCTCTGGTGGCATGGACAACATATTCAAGGACTGGTACCCAGAGCTAGGCAGCCTCACTTTTTACCAGGTTTTGTTTTATGAAAAAAAATCTCTGGTGTTTTGCACAATGTCACTTGTCAAATCCATATAATGCAGCTGCTTTCAGCCATTGTTTGAAACAAATCTGTCCACTGTATGAACTAAGGACAGACAGAGACAGCGTATGTCTAGTCTCTGAAGTACTCAAATGCCATTATCCTTTGCTTCAGAGGAGCTTCTGTAAGTTTATACACACCTTATTCCTCTCTCCTAAAATCTAATCAGGATTATTTGTTATGTTATATTCACTATCCACTATTTTCCAAAAGTTATAACTCTCAAGAATAGCGTATTTGGACATAGGCCTTTAAAAGTATTATAGAAAAAATTTCTCCCTGAACCCAGCATAATTTTCATCAAGCAGCGCCTTAAATATTAGAGAAAGGCAAACAGATGCTCACTGTCTATCTTACAGTCTAAGAAAATGATGAACCTATTGATAGATGTAGTAACAAATCCAGCTTTAAATAAGTGGAACATCCCAAATAATCGTGTTAAAACTCTTGTTTATTCTGGTAGGCAATAATAGGATTTAAACACAGAGTGCTGCTGAAACTGTAAAACACACTTCAGTGCCAGGGGAAGAAAATGTCGTTACTACTCAAGGCAAATCAAGGGAGATTATTTAATTAGGATCACTTCATCCTTTAAGCAAATAAAAGAACCTGAATCTGTTTCCTTCTGACTTACTTCTTTCTGCCTCTCTGCATTCCTTCTTTGAATTGTTTTGATCAAAAGCATGGTTTTAATCCACATCACATGCTTTTATGACACCTACCTTACGCTTATTAATCATTTTTAAGCTTCTCCTAAACAAAATGGGGACAACCATTTGTACCTTCTAAAAATAGTCTCTTTGTTTAATCTTTTCTTTCTCTTCTTTCCTCTCCTCTTTATGGTAAATTATCTTGTTTTCTGCCCTGTTATTTCTTTCTAATCACAGCCTTTTACAGCCTTGTTCTCAATGCTATATTCTATACTGGTAAGGTCTTATTATTTCTTCAAACAGGAGATTCATAGTAGATGCTCTCTCTTAGCCATCACACTACATTCAGTGCCTACTACTCTGCACCTTTTGTCCTGTAGATGTGTTGTCCTAAAATGGCAGTAATCTTCATAGATTTTTGTTATTCTTTCTAATGTCTTATGACTAGCACAATAAATAACTACTTTGACAGTGCAGGTAAAGTATTTCGAACAGTATCAGATATATTTGTTTGCAGCCAAAGCTCCTTATGGATTAATAATTATCTGAAAATACTCACTGGACCTTCAAAAGAATACTGTCTCAATACACAGACACGGAATTCCTGTAAGTCTTTTCATTTCTGGCTCATTGTTATTATCTACTTTCCTCTTATTCTTTTGCTTTCATGTTTAAGTTCTGATCAATTCCGAGTAGTTGCTTTTGTAATACTTTTTTTTTTTTCACTCCTTTTCTTCTCCAGAAAGGAAAACAAATAATCCCAGAAGCCAAAATTTCTTTTCATGTTTTCTACATCACAAAATCAAAAAAAAAACATTGCTTTGGTCTTTTTGAACACCCCTGTTGTACATCTGGGTTGAAGAACATGACAGAACTTGGGTTTGCATAATTAATTAATTTTCCTTCTGCAAATCAATAGATTTTATACACATACATATCACATGTAATTTTTCTTAAGTTAAATAACCTAGTTGCAGATTTTGTGCAGTATTACTAAAACATTCAATATGATTTTACCCAAAGGCTATTTTTTCATAAGCATTGCAGTAACAGCATAGTCAATACCGCTACTGAGTGCCATTAATTCCAGGTCCAAGAAATCATGAATACACTGAAACTTATCATCTGTTGCAATATACAGTCTTACATACTTGGTATCTAAGAACGATCTCAAGGGGAGACTGATCTCAGAATATTTACATAAATAGATTTTTTTTCAAATTAAAAAAGAAAAGCAAGAACGACAATATGCTAATACATTAGGAAAATTGAGTATTGTGGAAATAAAAATAATAAAAAAAGTGTTTGGGTTCATGCCCAGATCTTTTCTTGTTTATTATTTTCCCCATTGATATAGAATGGGGCTTCATGTCTACAAAAATATTTTAGGAATAATTGTAAAGAAAAATCATAATTAACAGAATTAATAATTTTAACAGAATTAATTATTTTTATTAAAAAAATATTTTTTCTAGTATTTCCCTGCAATTAATGCTATCAAAATAGTGTAAATAAGAACTTAATTGAAGTTAATATGGCAAAGATGCTGTTTTTGTAGATACTTGGTATACAATAGCACATCTTAGGTCTATTTCGTAAGTGATTTGTAAAAGCTTTTTATGGCCAAGATAAAAATATGACATATATTTATATGAGCAAAAATTCTTGTTCACTCAAGATAGGTCTTCTTGAGCGAATGGACAGCAACATTGCCTGCCAACAAATGGACAGGTGGCCTGTACAACCAGGACTACAAGCAGAAGATGCTCTTACCAAAAAAGTTCTTTACACACAGAGTGAGCAAGACTGGCTACATGAATTAATCTTTCTCCACTCACACCCACTCACAGGCAGATGCTTTGCAAGAATGGCAATCTAAATGGAAAGCAAATATGGAACAGTGTGGACACTGTGCAGATAATATATTACAGTATTTTGGAAAACTCAGGAAGACTGAGGTCTAGATTGCAATTTTTGATACAGTAGCCTGGTGAGAAGTTGATTTTTGCAACATATTTCTGTCCCTAAGAGGTCAGAGTTGCTACAAAAACATCAGCATTGAAGTGCTCCTATATTTTGCTTTGCCAAGTGATTGCCCTAGAAAAAGCCACCATTTAATATCTGTTTAATCTAGGGGGAGGTGACACACTTTTTTTCTAGCGTATGCCCAATCTCATTTAGTTAGTCAGGTCCTGGCTAGGCATGAGATCACAGCAGTGCTAGAGTAAAAAATCTTGAAGGAGCGTAACTTGTAGAGTAATTTCTACAGTGGGAACCTCACCTCAGAGGTAGGAGTTAAGAGTATCTGTAGTCAGAGGGAGATCTTTTGGGGCGTCCACTGAGCCTGTGATTTCTGATTTGCATTCAAAATGAAAGGAGGAAATTTTGAGATGACAACAATAGTGCGCAGTACAAATTTCACATGCTAGGATACTGTGCAAGGTAGGAATCTATTCATGAAGTCTAGGCTATCTTCTTGAACACAAACAATAAAGGTAGATGCATACATTTCTCAGGTTTCATTTGTGGATGTTAAGAAATAAGCCAATCTATAGAGACAATATTAAAATAAGCTAGGAATAGATAAATGAATGTATTCAATACTGTTATACCAGGTGTGTACAAGAGCATAACAATCTCTTGGACCATGTGAGTACTGCTCACTTCATCCCTTGAACAGCCTCATCCATGGTTGAGTTAATCACCAGCCACATGAATCAGTATAAATAAGTAACTATGATAGGATTTGGAGATTGAGTACTGATCTTAATACCTTTGACTGGTATAGACATAAGTAAACAGATAAGAATTGAGGTATGTGTAGACAAACACAAAGGCTAACTTCTAAAGAAATTGGGAAAACACCAAGTCAAGATACTGAGAAGAAAAGAAAAGAAGGTACAAAAACAAACAGATTAGTGAACCACTGAAAATAGAACGAGAAGAACTTGCTGAGGATGAGAAAACAAAGAACTTTTTTCTGCTGATTGAAGAATTGGGAACACGGTGGAAGCTTACGATGGACTTTGGAAATGACATAATTGTTAGTGAAAACTATATAACCTGTAAGTTGAGTCTTATTAGTGGTCACACACTGAGGTGGTGGCCCAACTCTGAGTTGTTACGAATAAAAGCAAGCCTAGTGTTACCCACCGACTCGAGAAATTCTTTAACAGTGGATTTGAATTTATTTTGTTCTGATACACTTTTCCACATCACTCCATGCTAAAGGAGCCTTGTCAGTGCCAAAGGACATTTCAAGAGCAGTGCCACCCCATACCTCTTCTTCTCCTACACACTCTGAACAAGTGAGAGATCTCTTCGGGACAGTTCCTTCTCCTGTCCAGATGACAGGAGGATGACCAGTTCTTGAGTTACTTGTGTCAGTATTTCTTTGAAGTTCAGTGCATTTCTGTGTTTATGCCATAGTAGTAGGCATCAACAGATGACAATGTATCAGAGTAAATGTAAAAGAAAAACAAACAAACAAAAAACAATAATTTAAATGTCTAGAGCTTAATCTAAAATTTTGCTGAAAAAGCTAGCAGGGAAAAACCCACTTCTAAAGTAAGCTTTCAAATGGAGATGAGTTTTATAAAAGAACATCAGAGAACAGTGATAGCTGCTTGCTCTTTGTTCAGCCATGTGAAAGTATTATTTAATTATGGATTAAGTTCAGCCTTTAGCTCCTTGACCAGTGTCAATTATTCTTTCCATTTTCTTCTGTGGGATCATGCTGAACAGGGGTGATACACAGATAAAATTTGATATTATTCACCCACCTATTTTCTAGAGATCATCAAAAACTATAGAGAGAAGGAAGAGGAAAAAGAAAAGAAAAGAAAAAAAAAAAAGCCTTTGAGCACTTTGAATTATGAAAAAAAAAAAAAAAAAGATAAAACAGCAAGATCTGGGTCTAAAACAATGAAATACAATTCCCTCCAGGCAAGAGATGTGAGAAATACAGATTATGCCCATTTTCCTTTGGGACCCAAATTAAAAAAAATATATGAAATTCTTTGCCCAAAATATATAAAACAGAACTTGTAATTCTAATGATGTCATTGTTAACCCAAAGCAGTCTGTGTCTGAACAGTTAGAGTGACCTAAAATGCAGTTTGCTCTCTTGTTTATCTTAGCTTGCCTCCTGTGTTGTGCATTTGGCCCTAGAAGGGTTATCCAACAAAAGAAAGCATCTTGTCCTAGAGGAGGTATACGGAACATTGTCACTTGAAGTACTGGTGGAACAGAAGAAACAAAGCGTGTTTGCAATGTAAGACCAGTACTTCTGAACAAAATATCTACATGCCTCACCAGCCACTGACAGTGGCTTCAGACCTTTGCATTCACTGACAATTCAAAAAATTAATGTGTTTCAATATGGTACATCAGGATCACTCCTGTGCAGACCATCTTCCAGGTAAAGACAATGCAAGAGCTAAAACTGCACTTATCTGTGAACTGCACTGATTGTCTTTACCTTATTTTAATTTTGGTTTCCTCAGCAAGAGAGTGGTTCAGCATGATTTCAGCAGGTGTGTCGATTTCCTGTGAGATAAACTATTTTTAACAATGTTTTCTTCCAAATGTATTTTAATTACCACTAGTGTAGGAAAAGAACGAATTAGTAAGAGTTTCTGCATCTTACCTGCAAGTAAGTAGTATGTTTTTATAGATGTACTTGAACTGAAGCCAGTAAGGTATGACCATAACTGTCAGCTTGGCCTAGAAAAGTGATGTTAGTATACTGAGAGCAACTCAGTAAAATATGACTGTAAGTTGCTAGTGCTACTGAGCAGAAGAACCCAGCTGTACTTCTTGAAGAACTTGTGTATGTCTCCCTGAGAGGTCAAACTTGGAAAACACTGGTGAGAAATGAAACCAAGCAGCAACATGGACTGACCAAACACCACTCTGCCTACATAGGAGAACAGTAACAGCCTCTTCTCTATTACATCTGTGCTTTATTGTTTATCTCCCTGTTGATTGTCTATGTGCTCGTATTATGTTGAAAACTGCTGAGATTCTAAATGAAAATAGTTCAAAGCTGAAGCTCCAAGCATCAGTGCAGTATCCACTGCAGAGTGTACACATTCATGGTAAAGTACTCATTAACGAAACAAGTATGCTTAATTAAAGTATGATTACTACAGTATAGCACACGCTCTCTGTGCTGCAAATCCTGCGAAAAGGTTCTCTAAAGGACAACCTTTTTAGGTTTAAGGACAACTTTAACAAGTGTTTACTATGGCAGATACCATAAGAACCTGAGAACAGAAATGACTGTTGGAGTTCTGCATTCAACTTCAAAAAGTAAAACTCCAGATATATTCTTCATAACTGTACTTTTTTCATTAATGCCACATTACATACTTTTGCAAATCCGTCCAACAGGGAAAATGTTTTGCTTAACTGATGGAGAGTAGCTAAACCATGTTTTGTTTTCAACAACAACAATCCTGCAAGCCTTTTTTCTGTTCTGCTATCACATCAAGAAGTATGACTACACCAGCCTAATAGAGGTAAATCCAAAGACAAAATTTTCTCTATAATTTATAACTCACCTCTGTAATACCCTTACTTTGGGTTGTGTCTGTCAGTTGTAGTTGCACCCACCTTCTCCACCTGTCTGCCAGCAGACTTAGATCAGTGGCTGTTAAACACTGTTAAATTGACAACTAGCTTAGTTATTATTTCTTGTGAAAAACTCAGTCACCTCAGCAGAAATACATGAATAGAGCTGGTTCTTACCAGGAACCTAGATTCTGAATAAATATTACACCCTTCTCTCTGTAGAGGTGTACTTACTCCTCTCAACATTTCACACATGGCAGATAGTTCAATCTTTCATTCCCATGCCAACAGGTACCCAGCTGCTGAATTGATTGCTGTTTAGGCCATGTCTATACTTCAACCCAAAAGCATAACTGCTGATGAGGCCGACATATTTAACTTACTTTTTAGAGGAATGGGAAATGACAAAAGTGACATCAATCTTTAAAGGTGGTTCCAGGGTAATCTTGTAAACAGCATACCTGAAAGTCAAACCTCCAGACATTGAAAGTGGCTTCCAGAAAAATGAAGATAAGAATTAATGATCACTGAGATCAATTTAACTTATTGGGAAATAATCAACTTTGCTTTTGTAGATGGGAGGCATAGCTAGTAAAGTCACTAGTGTTACCTGAGGAAATCACTTAGTAATGTGGTCAGCATGAGCTAGATGATACCATGTAGTTAAATTTCAGCCATGTTTCTCATTAAAGACTATTTGCAAAGCGGTTACATGACAACAAAGAAGACAATGGCAGGAAATAACAAGTTTTTAGAAATCATAAATAAAATATAGAAAAAAATTATCGCTTTTGTCAAAGGGAAGAATGCCGTCAGATTGCTACTTAGATCTATACATTTTACTTATTTTTAAATGAGCAGAAAAAGAGGATGATTAAGCAGGTGATAAGATTTGCCAATGACATCAGGCATGGAATCTATTCCACACCATGCAAAGAGTAAAAAACAGGATGCTTCAGCTTGACAATGATGTGACTGAAGGGGTACAGCTGCAGTTAAAATTACAAATAGGGAGTTATTCCAGCAAAATTATCAAGCAGCTGGTTTAACAACGAACCAAAATACATTCACTTCTAATCTTTCCAATGAACACAATTAAGTTTTTATTTTTGCAACAGCAAGGTTATTGTGTGAGGATTCAGTCAAAATTGTAGCTACATATTCCTTAGCTGAAGAATCAGGAAAGAAAATCCAGGTTTTTGTTCTCCTGATTAGATACAAGAGGGAAAGAACTGCAATTACCATGGGGAGTGCTGTAGGCCTCTGTGGGTTCCCACAGTGTATAGCTGTGATCCCACAGGAGCAACCTACAGAATTGGATGCATCAGCACTTCTGAGTGCTTACATCTGTATCCTCCCCTCTGCTGCTAAGGAGCAGGGATAGACGTGTTTTGGGGGACTGCTTGCTAGTTGGGCTGAGACGCATTTGGCATTGCTGATTTACCCAAATAATGTTTCTAGCACCAAGTCCCACAGCTCAGCTTCCACCAGATGAATTCACAAAGTGAATCAAGCCTATTAAACCTCTCCAACAACACTGGAAAAAGAGTAAGAAGGAGGATTAAATACCTAGCAATACCATGGAGAAATATAAACTCAGGGGTAGGAGAACTTTTTCCAGCTTGTGGGAGCATTTTGTATTAATATCTGGCCTCAATGTCTTCTCTTGTTGTCCAGTACTCTAAAAGAACTGAATCACTCTCTTATTGAACAGTATCTACAGAAAATAACAAAATACAAATGTTTCTCTATATGCAACACATGGACCATCTGTAAGTCATATCATCTTTTTCTTTTCCTTAATGTTTCAGACTTTCTACTAAGAAAGACTAAGAGCTCAATCTTTCCCTTTTGGCTTTCCTTAGAGCAAGCCAGCTGCCTCATGGAGCTATCAGCAGGGTTTATTTTTCCTGGCTTGGATGCAAACCTCTAGTTATTAATATGGGAGTGAGCTCTGCTAGCTGACAATTTAAGATAAAGTAAATTGGAAGTGACATAAAGGAGCGTGTGGGTGTTAATGTGCGTCACCGAGGTTCTTTTCTGACATCCTGAAAGGTCTCGTCTGTATGGCTGACACTAGCAACCTTTACTAGTGACCCTATGCTATTAAAGGGTAGGCACTCTCATTGATTTGTAAAAGTGACAGATGCGGCATGTGGTTGTAAATTAGCCATGTGAAGTCAGTCTCCAGAGATTTCCAAGCATGTTTTTTCCTTTGCAATGATTTGTGTTCTTCCATTTGCCAAGCTGCATGAAGTGAGGCACTTAACTCTTTTTCACCAGTCATCTTATTGTACTTCATTTTTTTTTTTCTGTTTCTTTTCTTCTTCTCCCACTCTCCCTAAGCTATTATGATACACAGGGCTAAATTTCTGCTCCATTGTTTCTTAACACGCTTTGCTTTTTCTCTTCATAGTATTTCTGAAGAAGGTTAACAAAGTCATATCAGGATAAAGGTGAAATCTCTTCCAAACCTTTAATCCCTAGTTTTTATTTACAAGTGCATATATATATATATATGTATATTCAAATATATTTATAAATTTTGCATATAACAGAATGTCTGTTCTGGTGAAGATGTAAGTGAAGATTTTGTTACTAACTGAACTATAGCCACTGCTCACATACAGTGCAAAGAGAGACTGAGTGAGCTTTCAAGTCTCTTCAGTTCTTACACAGAAACTCAGCTGTGATGGAATAGCACTACTTGAGAAAGGGACAAGTTATCTTATACAACAGTTGCATAATGAAAATAGTAACAGGAAATAAACTTAAACGTTTCTACCCTCAATCAGGTAATTCACATCAGCCTTTTAACAGGTACCTATGGTGATCATATCAAATTAAGGCTATGGGGTACCTGGAACCACCACACATTCCATCCCTACAAGGTAAGGATTAAGTTAAATCACACAATCTGCCTTCTCTCTTTAGTCTGTTTGAGAATTTCCTTCCTACAATGCTATTGTAATGCTGATTTTAGGTATGTACTTATATTACAACTTATCTGTTAGAATAAATCAGAATTACATTTAGGTAAAGATTAGCTGAACGATCATCCTCTAATAATTAAATATAAGACATTTAAACACTTATCACAAAAAGTATCTATATGCCACTTGCTACAAAACCAAACCCAAAGCAAAACAAAAACATGTCAAGACAAATTATTCCTTGGTCTAAATGTCACCAGCTGTAAAAAGTGCCATGACAAAATGTGCAGGTTAAAAGGTCATGACCTCATAAAACTACTATTCTAGCTCCTTATCCTAAATCACTTCCAATTACGTATGGTAAGTTCTTTCTATTTTGAAGTAGAAAACACTTTTTTTCTGAGAACTTCAAGCTGGGCATTCAGCATGGATCCAGAGGTGAAAGGTTCAGGGTTTTAGCTGCTAAGCCACCAATCTCTGTCTTCTCCTCTATTGTCTTTCCTTTTGCAGTTATTTGCAACAGCTATTTCTAGTGAGTATTCACTCTGTGGGGAAAGCTTGTGCTGAAACTGTCTTCCGTGCTCTTTAGGATTCTACCAGTTCATAACATTGCTGCTTTTCTTTCCAGTTTTAGTGAAATGCATATGGGTACCCTTTTAAGACAATGGCATTTAAGGCTGAGATGTTGGTCCATAATGTTGACTTTGAAAAAATAAAATAAAATAAAATTCATATTTCCAAATCTTTTCCATGCAACAGAGATGGGTCATATGTAATCATGATTAAATCTCAGTGCACTGTCATTACAGCAACACCTGATTAGATCACCTCTATGCTATCTCACATGTGAATCCATGACAGACTTTGCTGGGGAAAGCTCACTTCCTTGAAAGAGAAATGATTACAGAAATGACAGGACCTTTAGTGTTAAAATTTAGTACCTATATAGTGTCTATATTACCATAATTGTCACAATGGAAACCACTGTCTCATCAAGCTGCCAAATCCCAGGCCATAGCATTAATTATTGTTAATTATTTATGTGTTCAGAACTGCTGTTTGGGGTGCTTTTGGAAGACTGAGTTAACACCGTAAGGGGTTGGAAAGGGTTTAAGGATTTTCACTGTCTTTATATTTCTCTCTCTCTCTCTCTCTCTCTCTCTCTTTTTTTTTTTTCCTGGTAGCCTCTAAATGTTTTATAATTATTCATTTTAAACCTATTTCCTGGTCAATCATTCTCAAGCTACTCATTCCCACCCTTTAGTGAAGTCCAAAACTGACTGTTACTATGGAAACTGCTACAGATGTAACAGCTGCAATTCACAAGAAAGAGAAAGAAGAGGAAAATGGATCAAGAAGTGTCACTTGCATTATGCAAAATTTCATAGCTATGTATGAATCGCACACTGTGAATAAGGTTCTTTGTGAACCCAAAAAGTTAGAAAGGTCACCCTAGCATTAGAGGAAATGATTCCTAAGTCGGTAAATGAATTGCTTTCAAAATTCTTGTGTAAAAGAAGAACTATTTATAATCTCTTTTTCTAAACTCTGTCTTTTCATACAATAAAAATATATTTCCTTTTCCCTTTTAAGTGCCTTTGACTGTAACCTGATTTTGCTCTCTTTTTTTTTTTGGGGGGGGGG
>VXAA01002520.1:0-33514 GCA_013399115.1 Anseranas semipalmata | reverse complement strand
GGGGCGTGGTGGTGGAAGGAGATACTCAACAGAAAAGTTAATCTTAGATTTCTTTAGGTCTCAAGCTGCTTTAAGCACTGCTGACATGCCAGCAGCATTTGTTACAAAGTTGTCAGTTATTTCTTTTATTTGCATATTTGAAGGTATTTTCTGCAACTACCCAAAACCTCTCCTGAACATGTGTATATTAAGCAAAAGAAAATGGGGCTGTGAAAACTCAAAAGAATGAAAATATTGTAGTAAACCAAATCCGTGCAGGAATGTACCCACCCTGTTTCTGTTATCAGCTACAGTATTTTTACACCCCCATAAATTCCACTGACTACAAGCAGGTTTCTGCAGATATGACCTGGAGAGCCTCAGAGAGGGAAGGGAGAATCAGGCTTTCTGTCTAGTGCTCAGCTGCCATCAATTATTTAGGAGAAAAATTATGTGACATTTTTCTTTCAATTATGCTGTTTAACAAGGCTTGGGAGTTAATACTGACCAGAAGATGTTTTATCCAAGATATGTTGTAAAATACTCTGCACTCTGTAGAATAGATCTCCCTTGGCTCTCAATTAATGACTGCAGCCATGCAGCCGCGCTAAACTGACTAATCTCACTTGACTGGAGCTGAATGCACTTCTGTGTTTTTTATTTTATTTTATTTTTTGGTGTTCTTCAAATATATAGAGAAGAACTGTTTGTGCTGGACACGCAGTAATAAAAATTTGTCAAATCTGCCAAAAGACTTGGCTCCTATATATAATTCTTCAAAGAGAGGAGTGTGTAAAAAACAGAAGGCATGCTGCTTTATTATTACTGTGGGGACTGCGTGATCCTGTGCCTGACAAAGATCTGTTTAAGATGTATGAGCAGTGCTGTGTGTCTGTATCCAACAGCATCCTTATTGTTTTTTCATCCAGCAGTTTAGACTTCAGCTTGGAAACTCACTCCTGCCTTTTGCCCTTGGCTTCACAGTTCTGCACAAGTGACTAAGTACATTCCCAAGCTGTGCATTTTACACACTCTGAACAGTAAGCAACCATTTAAATATTATGACATCCACTGAGGCATGCATCAGATGTAAAGAGGAAATGCTTAACAAGTATATTGTTAACAAAGTCTTATTTCCACATGAAGTTCTGCCTGGCATCACAGCTTCTGAAAAACTGTAGTGACTCACTCACTGGAAAACTCAATGCAAGTGCAAATGCAATCTCTAGATTTGACAACCACCTGCCCCTTTTACAGCTCTGTTACTTGATGTTTGCTAACTTGATCATAAATCATGGGACTCCTCTGGGAAATAAGTTAATTCATTCCCTTTAAAATTTATATCTTGTTTTTGTGTCCAAGTATTGTTTTCTTTTTGCATGCTCAGACAATATCCCTATACTTATCTGACTAGGTTTGCTGTCTTTTCTTTGCCCCGGGAGTGATAAAATGTGTAGCATAAGAGTTCCAGAGCTGTTAAATTGCATGTCATTGCCCATTGTTCATTTATGTTGTACCACAGATTTCAGATCAGCACTGAAAAATCAATTCTGACATGAGCCAAACAAGTATTTCTTGATGTTCTGGTAAACAGAGCAGCTACAGTTTCAGAGAAGCCTTAAAATCTGTAAAGAAAATATGTCTGCAACCGTGTTCCAACCATCTATCTTTTGGAAGAATAGTCAACCCGATTCAAAAAGTCTATGGAAAAATTCTAATCTGTATTACTTAGCTTATTTCTATTCTTGCATCATGTGGAGTCCTTAATAGCCATGGTGATTGCTTTAAAATGCTGCTTTATCTTTAAGCCATGATACGTATTAGTTAAATCCCAGATTAAGTGGCAAAATTGAGGAATGAGGGGGATTAAAATGATTCAGGAAAGCCAGAGAAACTTCCTTCCATACAAATTTGGTGTCCCCTCATGAGACTAATTCAGAGTTATATAGAGCATAAGCAATTTAAAGAACTGAGATTGCAGGACAAGCTATTCGTTGTAAAGGACTGATTCATACAGCTATTGGAGTTTCCCACATTAGTGATTTGTGCATGCTGTTTGCTCAGTTACTTTGTTATGGACTGCATCCCACCTCCAACCCTTCAATCACAGAGGCACTCATGTACATGTAAAATATAGTGTGTTCTGCTGCCTGTAGTCATTGACAAGCTGGACACTGCTTTAGATCAGAGAGCTGAGCACTGCAATGTCTCCTGTAGAGGTGCAGCCAAGGGAGGAAGCAGTCATCATGACAGCTTTCAGCCACATTTTTGGCGCTCCAGAGTCCTCAGCAACAACCCTCAAAGCATGTCTGACTTCCAACAGGCTATCTGTACCATGAGCCACCCCACTGCCTAGCAGAGGCAGCGTGGCCCTCTCCACCTGACTCCAAGCAAGCTGTTTTTGCTAGAGTTTGCCCACAACAGAGAACTCCTTTACAATCTGGAAAGGGGATTTTAGGATCCCTTTCAGCCTAAAAAGAGGGGGACAGTGTGGGATGAGGATTTTGCCTGAGGAGTTGCACCATCTCTCCTGGAATTGATCCAGTGCAAAAATTATATCTCAGTAACAGGAGTAAGGAATCAGCTCTTTGAAGACTTACATTGGGAAAGTAAAATCCTTAGAAATGAAAACCAGGCTCCAATTCCTCTTTCTCAACTGAAATCACAGCATATCCCTATCTTTCTCCAACCTGAGGAATTTATCAGTAGCTCTCACTGTGGCAGATGATCTATCAGCAGACAAGGCTCTGTGAAATCATCTTACTCTGTTCACAAATATGTCATACATTAAAGCTCCCTTGGAGTATCAGGAACACTGCTTCTTTTCTTTAAGAAAGAATGATTTTTATTTTTTCAGTCCTGTAGCAAATTAGAAATACATAGAGGCATTTTGACAGCCAGCTGATCTAGATAATGATCTTTTCTTCACTTGTACTGATATCTTCCTTCAAAAGATAAATTTAAAATGTGGCCACAATTCCTCTTAAGTGTCTGATCAGAACTACAGAGCATGACATTTCACATAGAAGTGGCTTTTTAAACATTTGTATGATTCAATGTGAAAAATTTCCATTATCCCAGAGGAATTTTATGGAAGAGTGAAATCTCAGGAGCATGAAATCACCAAAAATGGAATGGAAATTTTTCCCCCACTAAATTTTCCATATAAAAATATCCCCTCTCTTTTACAGACGTCTATTAAAAGCCAGATGTAATAAAGACAGAAATAAAACTATATGTAATAGTCATAGTTTAAGCACTTAACATACCTTATATTTAAGAATTGTTGAGCTATTTTATTTTGTAATAAATGGTGAATAATTGATTTATCTCCATGTTTCCAGTAATTTGTTCCACATTCTGTGTATTTGCTATTTTATTTCCTTTTCAAAGAAAAGCCAGTGAGGAATTGATTGACGTACTTTGGTTATAGTTATGCACAGTTTTATACAAGATGGCTTTTAGGGACCACACAATTTTTTGCTTTGAAAGACTGTATTTCTATTTGAGAAATAACATACATTAGCGTACCTATGTCTTTTTTCATTAAGACCATTATTTTCTGCATCATTCAGTACCATTATATTGGTGAAAAGCACTCCAAAACACCTGAAAAATTTGCTGCACATATATAACAAGAAATACTTTGCTATCTTACATGGTGTGACAGCCAGGAAAAATGGAGGCTTGCAATGTGAGCTCAGCAGTTACATATCCATAACCATCCTGTGAAAAATACGCTTGAAAATGGCAAACAACGTTTATTTATTTTAATGATGCTGGCTTTAATCTGTTTATTAATCTTCTCTAATTCTCTTTTGTATCAAGGATATACTGCAAACGCTATTAAAAGTTGTTACTAAAACTATATCACAATCAAAAACACCCAAATAATTGTATGTACCCAAAATAAAGACCAGTTGCAAGGCCCATGTGTGTATTCAATTAATGTAATATGTAACTCATCAGTAATAAGTATAAAGAAATTTAGTGGATCCAGGAAAAATGGAATCCAAAACTAAGTGCAATGCTTTGATTTTCAGCTGGTCTAAGTTTTACAATACTAAGAGCTTTTTGGTCATCCTCTCGGCTTTATCTCACTAAAACTAACTCTATAAATAAAATAAAATAAAAATAGGAAGTGGCATAAGTGTCCTTTCTTATGTGATTAAGAAAGTCAAATGAGTGAGCAGAATGCCATTTAACTGGGAAATATTTGGTAGCTTATGCTATGACCCATACATATGGGAATATAGATGAGCATATAGATTGGAGACAACAAATTAAAGAAATCTGATGAGATTATTGAGGAATGGAAATGATTTTTGGAAGAGAAACAGAACAACTGCAGAAATAATATCATGATGAGACAATTAAAATTTAGCAGCAAAAGTTGAAGTATGTCTCACTTGTCATACCACTTCATACCTTACAAGTATCATAAAAAATATGAGTTTTCTAAAGAGAATGACTCAGTGACTTTCCAGATTTTTATAAAAGCAACCACCCCTGAAAACATGTGACCATGTGACAGATATTTTAGCACATCTGCCTTCAAGAGAAAAAAAAAAAAAAAGTATAGGGAGCTTGTATTTTTAGGACAATAATCTGGCCCTTTCAAACACAAGGCAACTGGTTACATTTGGGTTAGATTCCAGTGTTGCCTTCAAAAGGTTACAGCACTGGTTAAAATTTGAAATGATATAGAGCAATTGCTGAAAGGTGCCTTGAAAGTATGTAATATTTAGAGGAACAAATCATGACATGAATTCAACATTCCTTTGAAGAAATGTTCTACTTTTTTTCTTGCTGGAAAAGTAGTACACAGTATTAGTGTGTATAACTTCATGACGTTAAAAGTTAATAATATAACATAAATGTATTTTTTTTTTCTTTAATTGACCAGAGATTAATCTAATATTTGGAAGCCTATATCCAAAGAAACTCTAATATTAGAACCTCAACAGAATCAGATTGGAAACCCTTCTTAACTATTAAACCAATAAAAGTTAAACCATTTAATCATTGCTTCACACATAGAGCTTGCTCTGAATTTCAAGTCAGAATTACCATTCATTTACAATAAAAGAAATCTATCAGGAGAACTCTAGAATTATGGGCATCATGGTTTTAAAAAATGTAAAACAACCAATAGATGCCTCTATATGACTGGAAGAACAAAAGCTTGTCAGAGCCAGAGAGGTAGAAATGCATAGTTCCCTTAGGGATAAAAAAAATACCCCTATCTGCCTCTGTGCCATCTTGTGAAGCTGATTACCTGTACTTGTCAAGCATCATGATTCATGACAGGCAGCAGAAAGGATGCATGTGTGCTGCGTTATTGTGGACTGAGAACAGATTACAGTATTTAGATAGCTTTTATGTCTGGTTACATACTGGCGACACTATATATCAATGCCAAGTTTAGGAAATTTTAGAGGTGCTCTGTTGGACTCAGAGATCTCTAGAGATAAAACGCTCATCCTATAAGTGTAATAATTATCAATGTGATAATCTGCACTTGGACTTAATCCATCCATTACAGAAAATATGGGGCTACTCTCAGAAGTTTTATATAACCATTAAGATGGGAATGTGCACATTCTCCATAAAAGACAGATTTCCTCCCTTTAGCTGTATAACACAGAAGAGTGCTGTCTTGCAGCTCTGATTATTTTTCTCACTGTGCTTACAGAGGTTTGGCACCTCAAGCATGAGCAATGCTGGATGCCCCAGAGCAAGGACACAGCCTCTTGCCTGCAAGGTGCCAGGGCAGTGCACACCAACCTGCCCTGTGTTACTGAAGCCAATGGCATAAGCACACAGAACAGGAAGGATACACAGCCCTTCATGAAGTGAACTCCAAGCCATATCTGGGTTGACAGTGTTTGAACAGAATCACATTTTCATTGTGTGTCACTCATTGCGACAAAGCGAACGCAGATTCTGAAGACAACCAGCATGAGCCAAACCTTTGTATATTAATTCCTGGCTTAAGAAGGACCTTTGCTAGAAATGCCTGAAGAGGAGAGAGGTAACATGTCTGTCTATAAGGCTCTGGAAATCCATCAAATCTTACCTAAATAACCATTTTAAATATATATCTTTGACTGTGAAAACTTAACACCTTGCTTTAGCTGCAGGGCAGAAATAGAGAAGTGTTTAATGCAAAGGAAATGTCAAAGGGAAAAGCCAAATTTCAAAGAGAGGACTTCTTCAAAGCAATACCACCTTTGCCCACAGCTCCCCATGCTCTTCTCTGGTAGCTGCCTCAACTGTGAGAGTTCAACGGGACGTGGATCAACCAGACTGGAAAACAGAAGTTTTCAGTGGCACTCTTTAACATTCTAGATTGGACTGAGGGGATTTTTCTTTCTACAGTTAATATCTTCTAACTCAGCATGGTGCTGCATCTTCTCTGGAATCACCTCATGATGACTGAACAGTTTTATGTTACCTCACAGGTTGGGGGCCTCTCGCTGAGGTGAAGGAAAGTCAAATAACCCTGACTCTGTGATATACTACATGCTTTAACATCCAATCAGATGTAAGACCCTCTTGTTCTTTACTTGTTTCATCTTTCTCCTGGTAATAACAGTACCAATAGTTATTTTATATATAAATGTTTTTTTTTTTTCAGTAGTTATTTTATATATAAATATATATTATGTATATATATATATGTATATATATATATATATATAGCATAGTTTAACATTTTTAAATTGTAGTGGAATCAGAAGAGTTTTGTTAAACTTAGTCTCTCGGCTTGACATATGGAATACAGTATTGACAAAACAGAATGTGGTTTTGATTCTGAAAGACCAAAACCAATTTATGGCTTATCTTGGTAGGACTTTTATTATATCAAATTGTGTAGAATGCTTTGCCTCACTTTCCTTAGTCATGACATTTTATTTATGCACTATAATAACTTTTAAACAAACACTGTCATACTGTTAATACACAGCAAACAAAACAATTGCTTTTCATAAGAACTCACTTTCTCATCTTTCAAGCCTCCACAAATCACAACAAATACATCTCTGACATTAATAGTTTTCTCACCTAAGAAAAGTCACCAAGTTGATCACCATCTGAACCTTTTCAGCATTTCAAAGTCATCTTCCATCTATACCTTTGCCAGCACAGTACAAGCGTTTCTTTTCAAGTTGCAGGTGCATTGAGGAAGTGTTTTGATTCTTAATTTAGACCGTGCCCTCCCAGAGGTTCCAGGGTTTCTGACTGAAAGATAAAGCTTCATGTTTTATGTTTCCTTGCAGCAGAGCAGTAATACACACTGCACACTGTGCTTCAGTTTATAGGTTTTTGAAAGTAAGTCCAGTACCTATTTTGTGGGTCTTCAGACATTCAAGCACTGTTTCCTGAACGAACAAGTCAGGTTGCACACATTTTCAATGTCTCTTTGTCCCACAGACTATGTGGTACTCTCAGGGAATACTCCCAGTAATATGTGGTAACAGACTGGAGTGTCTATATAAAAATATCTGAATATTTGGCACCTGGTATTACAGCCTGCAACACAAAGCCATGATTGCATTTAAACAAATCCTGCATTCTGTAGCATGACTTACCCAACAGTGGGTGCAGGATTAAATAGAGCCACTCACATTAGGAACCACAACTTTTTCTTTCCTGTGCACAGTCAATCACAAATGGATATGCATCTGAAATAATGCTTCAACCCTAATAACCCTTTGGCACTCCAGTGTATCTTGAACTCATTGTTTCAAATAGTGCGCTACAGCCTATACCATGTGGGAGGCACAGAGCCAACACAGGCAGTTCCAAACAGAGCAGCCTGCTCAGCATTCAGCTGGGAGCTTTAAATGACAAGTGTATTAAGCCTCACTTAGTCAAATGTGTAATATGGAAATTATAACCACACATCCATTGCCATCTTTGACAATCTACAGCGATGACAGTACAAGTAAGCCTAACGTTACTTAAAAAAACACTAATTTAAAATTACACATTTATGGTTGCATGCACAGAACTATTAACCTTGCACTATTCTTTAGACATACAGGAGTACATTTTGTGTGTATTTGCTTCACCTTTCCCCACCATGATTGCCAAAGGTTTGCCAAAATATGCTTTCTTTCCTTATTTTCCCCTTTGCTTCTCAGAGGCCTGCTAGGTTCTTTTGTGTGTGTGTGTCAGTTCAGGCTATAACCCTGCAGTTTGAGTTTATCTTGGCTGTAAAACGAAACAGTAATTTATATGCTCCCTTACTTGGCGCTCCTCTGAGGCACTGCCAGCTGTCTAGCCAGCAGTTTAAAGAAAGAGCTGTAATGAGCACGAGTGCATAGGGGGTAAGGGAAGACGCGCGCAGCACACAGCCATGTTCCTATTTCCTTAGCTGGTGGTGGTTACATTTAAATAGCATTACAGCAAGCTGTCAGCATGGTGAGATTCTCTACACACACCCCGCATACCTCCTCCCGTGGATTTCTCACTCCGTTCTTTCATTCCTCACTAAAGAATAGGTTTAAAGGATGAGACAAAGCCTGGAGCAGCTGTTCTGTGATACGGAACGTGAGTTATGAGCGTAAAACCTTGCTCCCTCCTGCCTTTTTCCCCTTTATAAAGAGAAAGCTCTTTGAGCAGGCAGACAAAACCTGATGGTGATCTTGATGTACTTGACATGAGCTTTGATTTTAGCTTGTCTGAGCTCCAGTTTTTGATGTAATACAGTTGTGAGTTTTATTTCTTCCATAGCTGTGCAGTATGCTTATTTAAACTTTACCATCACTGTAGTGTTGAAAAAAAAAAAAAAAAAGGTATTTTGCCCATAACTCACTTCAGACAAGGACTTTTTTCCCTGTCGTTTTCTTTAAAACATTGTCATATGCAAATGTAAAGCAAAAATTATACCTTCACTCAGTCCCTGTGTGTTGCAGAAATTTTTCAAATAGCCTCAGTACTTTCCCTAAAGTCCATTAAAAAATAGTAGGCTAGACTCTGATCTCAGTGAGACCAGTGTGAATCCAGAAAAAAATCCCATGTCATCCCACTAGGATCAGTAGAATTCATTTAGCATTACACTGATGCAACAGATGAAAACCTGGCTCAGTGCAACCCTTCCACTTACATGGCAAAATACTTTCTTTTCCTACAAACTTTCCTTAAAAATCAAACCATCTAATCTTTTAAGTGGAGGTTTTGGACTCTTCAACACACCAGCAGAAAAATATGTATTTGATTCTTGCAATGTTCTTTAAAATGTTGAGAATTATGATCTGATACAAGACACTTTCAGTGTAGAAATACAGTCCTCCCTCAACTACCAAGAATATTGCATAATCTGTAATTGGATTTGAGCTAGAATTTCCCTATGCAGTGCAGCAGGACAAAAAAATAATACATGTAAAATAAGTCCCAGAAAATGATGAAATCATCTTGATCATGGCAGAGGACAGGGTACAGGACAACTATTTCCTATATGTGACATTTTTAATTATTGGTCTCACACACAAGATACCACGGAAAGAGAAATTCCCCCTCAATCAGAACACTCACCCTGTTCAAATTCATGATGTACAAAGTGCTTTGTAGTATCTGAACCCACAATAATGATCAGCTAATCTAGGGCGAGGGTAACTAAGCTTCATTAAACAGAGGAATTATGTGTAGATAACCCACAAGTCCAGATATATTTTGAAGCACAATTCAGAGTGTGATCCCATCTGGAAGGTCTTGACTCCTATGCTGTTTATTTTAATAAATCCTGGCTAAGTAGTTAAATGTAATAGAGCCCTCCCTCAAGGTGCAATTTTCACCATGATTCAATAAAAATAAACATACAAATGCATGATCTCGTCTTTCACGGAGCCCATGAACAGGTTTGTTTAATCATAAAACAAAGTGTCCTAGAGGGGTCAGAAATATAGGCAGGAAGTAACAAAATGAGATTCAACGTGAAAAAACGTCAAGTTAATGTGTCTGAGGGAAAATAAATTGAAACAGATATTCAGCAGGAGGGAGGCACTTGCAAAACAGTGAAGGTAAAAGAGCTCAGTAAGAGTAATAGAAAACTGAAAATTAGTGAAGAACTTGTAATAGAAAAGTGGTGGCAAAAGAGGCAACTACACTTTTTGAAACTATATGAAAAATCCATAATTTCTTATATGCAAGAGGTGACAGTCCTCTGTATATCATTGATGTGACTGAACTAAAACGTCAATATTCATTTGTTGGCAATTCAGATAAAACAGAAAGTTGTTAAAATGTCAGAGGATGTTCAGAGAAACCCCCAAATTCCGTAAATAAAAGATCTCACAGCACAATCAGAAACACAGGTCCTGAGCTTTCTTCTCTGGAAATCAATTACAGTATTTCCATGGATTTAAAATGCAGCAAGATAAGCTAAATCTCAAATAATAGCTCCTATGATTAACTGCAGGATACAGGCAACAGAGAGACATCAGAATTAACCAGGCCAAGGACTGACTTCTCCGAGCCTCTCTTCCTCTTCATCAGCCACAGAAGAAAATGGACTCGGATTAACAGGAGACTACATGGTGGTCTGCAGAATTGAATCACACAGAGTTCTTGGTCGAAGAAGGTGTAACTATGATTCAGAAGATGGAAGAAAGCCAAACTAAATGTAGATTGAATGTCAGAAAAAACATCAGTACTCTGAAATCTAAGTCCAACCTCCCAGAAGACTTGGAAGAAAGTACCACCATCTGTTGGATTATTTAAAACAAAGGAGCATAACACACTACAAAGTAGAGATTTTGGCGATTTAGATGATGGTTCTGACTACATGTGTCTCATACCATACTAGTTATCCAGATTCTGACCTGAGGTATTTGCATAACACAAGCTGAGGCCATGCAGCTCCCCACTTTGACTGTAACTGTCTACCAGCCTGCATTGGGTTCTGAAGGAGCAAGTAACCCCACATTTTACCTCAGTCAAATCACTGAGCCAAAGACTTCTTCACACTCCTCTCCACGGATTTAGCAAAAGGACACTTCCAGGAAGCAGCCAATGCCTCCCACCTGAGCTGACACGAATGGGACAAGTTAACTAATCCTTCTCTGCCAAGGTAACTTATTTTGGACTCAATTTATATGTGCATCATGGAAAGGATAAAAGAGTCTAGACTCCCATGAGCTACTAGAAGCAATCATATACTCTGGGGTTAATCTAGACATTTGCAGTCCATTTGAAACTGTTTTAACTTGCTGCTTGATTTATGGGAAGATGTGCTCATGAAAAGGAAGAAAAATGCCGTTTCACCAATCTTTTCCACAATTAAGTTTTTATGTATCTCATATAATTATTTTAGCAATTTCACACCATTCTGTGATTCTGTGATTCTGTGATTCTGTGATTCTGTGATTCTCTTTTCCTTGTCACCAGAAAGTAACAAATGACAGGACATAGCACTTACTAGAGCAGCGCACAAAAGGAGATGCAGGCTTAAGACTGCTGAGTATGAGATGGATGCCCCATCCCTGGAGGCATTCAAGGCCAGGCTGGATGTGGCTCTGGGCAGCCTGCTCTAGTAGTTGGCAACCCTGCCCAGAGCAGGGGGGTTGAAACTAGATGATCTTTAAGGTCCTTTTCAACCCAGGCCATCCTATGATTCTATGATTCTATGAGTAGATGCAGCAGTTTTATTAACACTTCTTCCCTCCTTTCTAAAAATTGAACCAGCAAAGATCAGATTGAACTTCACAAAAGAATGACAATTACTGTCTTTTTTTTCCTCTGGTTTATCAGCTGTTTTTTCTCTCTGTGTAAACCCTCAGATCTCATCCATCTATTGAACTTGACCTCTTTCTATGTTCTCTTGGGCTTTTTGGATTTGGTGCCACAGAAATAATGACAAAACTCCTGGAAACACTTCTGGAACTTCTGGCTACTTTGGGTGGATTTAAAGTCACCCCAAGCTTTGCTCCATCCTTATGGATTTTGCCTGTCTGTTTCACAATGAAGAAATAACATAGATGATAACTCAAATGCCAGCTACTCACTACCCCAAAATCCAATATTATTCCAGGAATATTATGAATGATACACTTTTTCTTATTGTACATGTTTTCCTCTTTTTAATCAGGAACCAGCTGGCAAAAATGAGCATTTAAATTTCCTCTCCTAAGATTACCAAAATTCATTGAACAGGGAGGAGGCAGTTCTAGTCATGACAAGAGTTTTTTTTACGTTCTTGGCAAATACAAGGCATAAATCACTGTTTTCCTCAGAAAGATCCGGTTCATATTTTGAAGATTTTATTTCTATAGTTTTTGGTTACCAGTCTGATTAGAAAGTTTTTGGTTTTGATTTTTTTTTTGATTTATAGCTGATTTATAGAGAAGATGGCAATCATCAAAGAAAGTAATGACATCTACATCCTTTGAAAGAAAGCACCTCTCATGCCCTGCAACTACATAGTCAAAATGAGTAATTGGATGAAGAGCAGATGTCAAAACTAGAAACACAAAGTCATGGCAGCAGGCAGAGAACAAAAGGGGTAGAGATATTTTTAAAAGTATCAGCCACTTTTCAAACAGCCACCTGCTAAGTAAGCTCCTGTCCCTTGATAGTTGAGACAATCCACACAAAAGCTCCTGACAGGTTTCTGAAAAAAAAACAACAACAACATGAGATGCAGAACCACCATTAACCGTTTTTGACTGGAAGCAGATTGTGGTCCTGCTCTGCTCTTCCCCTGTTGCATTCCACATCTTCTGCTGTGAGCTGGCCCCTGTTGACTTCTTTTCTCCAGGACAGCTTTCATGAACACAGACAAACCTGTGCTCGTTCCTAGTACTGTGTCTGCTGAACTGAGAGCAGTTTTCAGCGCTTTTCATATTTCTACAGGTTTGTTTAATTTTAATTTTAATTTTAATTATTTATTTATTTATTTATTTATTTGGAGACTGGTATGCTTGCATGATAAATTTAAGCTGCTACTAACATCCTTGCTTTTCACATTTACCTTTGGTGCAGTTCTGTGCCTATTGATACCTGAGGACTAAAGTTTGAAAACCACCACAATGGAGTATTTCAGATTCGTATGCTCTCAACAGAGCACCCACCTCCTGACAGATTTACACAAATGTTTGGTTTAAGAGTTTGGAAGCCAGCAAACACAGGAGTTGAGCCTGGCTGCTCGGTTACTGCTCCGGAGGCAAACAAAAGGAAGGAAGTGAACAAATCAGGGGGAGGGAGAGACAGATTAAGTTACCAGAGACTCTGACCCTGAAGGCTCAAGAATTAAAGTCAGGGAAGCAGAGGCACTAGTTAGCTAGAAATTCCTTTGAATTCCTTTAATCCCTTAGGTCAATTTAAAGGGAAATGATCTGACCATTCTGCATCTGCTAGTGATTGAAGGCAAATAAGGAGCATTGTGTGATTTCCAGTTCAAGAAGTATATAGTACACAGAGCTTTTATGAAAGCAAATACAGCAAATCTCAATTGACCTAGGCTGACTAATAAACCCTGAGATGCGTCTAACATATGGAAAGCTGTTGCTGGCACAGACTCCCAAGAATGAAAAAAAGAGAGAACGAAAAGAAAAAAAAATCCAATTCTCAAAAGTGAAGAGGGAGAAAAGGGAAATAATTTATTGCAGTGAATATTTCTGGCTGAAACACTGTAGTCCTCAAAGTATTCTCAATATTTAGTCTGCTATAATGTAGACAGGAAGAGAAAGAAAGAAAGAAAGAAAGAGAGAAAGAGAGAAAGAGAGAAAGAGAGAAAGAGAGAAAGAGAGAAAGAAAGGAAGAAAGGAAGAAAGGAAGAAAGGAAGAAAGGAAGAAAAGGAAGAAAGAAAGAAAGAAAGAAAGAAAGAAAGAAAGAAAGAAAGAAAGAAAGAAAGAAAGGAAGAAGGAAAGAAAGGAAGAAAGAAAGAAAGGAGAAAGACTTAAAATCACACCCTACTGGGCCTCTCAGATTAAGCCTTCTGCTACACGTCTATAACTGGAAACAGTCTTCCAAAGCTTGTTTATGTAATGACACCATACAATAAGAGCCTGGCTACAGAGGAAAGCTTTATTGGGCCTTCTAATAAATATTATTAGTGTATACCTCTGGAAATGATCCCATTTGGGCTTGTAATGTGCAGTGATTAAGGGCTAGACTGTGTCTGTAAGCAATAGCTTGGCCGTGGGTGTCTCTGGCTTTCCAGAGACACCATACAATGTTCCATCCTCTCCAGACCGCTTGCCCGCTCCTCTGAGGTTCCCTTTGCAGCCCCATGGGCACCACACACGGCAGCTGCCCCACCCTGACTGCTCTCAGTGGGTTCCTGACCCTCTCTTTGTTATTAGCTACATTTTCAGCCTGAGAAAATACGTAGTCTTTTTTTCTCCCAACTACGTTTAATTACAAAAGACTCTTCTTTCCACATGTATATATGTGCACTTCATGTTCCCATAACACATTATGGAGAACCATCATTCAACCGCATGAGCTCTGCACCCTGCCTGAGGCTGGGCAGTGTTTGGTTGTGTTGCACAGTGGAAGAAATTTGAAAAAAAAAATTACTTTTTATTTAATTAATGATGACTTCCTGCACTTTTACTATTTTGTATTGGCATGGCTTGTGCAACATTTATAATCTGAAGAAAGATGGATTTTATAACAGTGTGGCTTTGCAACAGGACTGCCTAGTCCCTCCTTTAAATACATAATTTCTAATTCTTTAAGCCAGGTGCTAAATTTTTAAGAACTTTTTTTAGTGACTCCTGGGATAAATTTATCCATTCCTTTATGTAAGTGGCAAAAGAGCGAGTAACAGAAATAATAACACTAATAATAGGAAAAGGATTTGTAATGTTAATTTTAAATGTTGAATTCCAAAACTTGCTAAATTATTTTTCTTGAGATTCCAAATGTTGTACTAGTTCTTGGCAATTCTCTAAACTATCCTTTAATTTCTTCATGCTGCTTTGTTTTCTACAAATCTGCTGACAACATTTTTCCAAATTCATCCAAAGGAAACAAAACAGCATGTTTGCAAAGCTAAGCCTCATTTAAACCAAACTTCTAAGTATACAGAAAGAAGACGTGCAAGGAGATGCCCCTCTGAAATGTTGTTCAAGCAAAGGAGATCACACTCAAAGGGAAAAAGCAATAGAAAAGTCTACAACAGTAGTAAGTAAAAAGTGTAATTTGTAATTAGACAATTCCAAGTGCTTGTAACACTCCATAATAAGATTCTGACTTGTTGTTGAGGTCAAAGGCATACTATAATTATCAGGGGGGGGAATATAAAAAAGACAGAAAAAAGAAAAGAGAGCTCCTGCTGTCCTAGAAAGATCTTAATGTTACATTTTTTTTCCTTTCAACAAAGTTCACATCTTTGCAAAGCAGCTGAATAAGTGTGTATATCTGAGGGTGAATTAGTATAATATACTGGTCACACCTCTTACAAGAGTTAACAATGTGGTAATAAAAAATTAAAGGTGTGCTTATAAAGATACGAGTATAGAGATATGTGTAAAAATGTAGAGAAGTGTATTTTAAGGAAGTACTTCATGAAAGGAGTTTGAAAAAAAAAAAAAAAGAAGAGAAGAACAAGAAGAAGAAGCTTGAAATATCCCACTGTCTTGGCTCTCTCTCCCTTTTTGTACTTGGAAACACTGAACATGGGGTCAGTCAGCAACGAGCCAGCTCCTGCAGGTGCATGAAATCAGAAACTAAGCATGTGGAGGGGGAGAGGAAAAACAGAGAAAGAAGAAAGAAAACAATAATTAAGGCAGCATACCAAATTTTTTTCTCATGAGCAGATGGACACAGAGGAGAATGTGTTTGCAACTGGACATTCTTCAGACGTCAACAGGAAAAATCTGAAACTGTAACAGAGCTTAATACAAAGCCAAGCAAAGCAAGAGCAACTGGAAAGATATTACAAAGCAAAGACTGCGACGTGACCCTTTGTTATTTAAGTTTCTTGACAACAAAATGGAGTGGGCATATGTAAAATAAAGAAAGCACACAGGTAGTTTTCCCATCGGCAAAAGTCTATTCTGAATATCTTTTAACAAAAACCTCCAGTTCACTTCCTTTAACATGAAACATAACATTTAACATGAACATGAAGGATCTCAAAGATGATAATTTGGACTTTCTTTTGCTTCTGCATCCTCCTATATCATAAATTGTACATATTATTGTATCATAATTTGTAACTTAAATTAAAAAGTGATGAGACTTTGTCAGACTAAAGACTAAATTATCCACTTTTTTTAACATTTTAATCTACCTTAAAATGAAAAAAAAAAAAATACTGTACTAACTCTTTTTCTTAATAAAAATATACACACTTCTAAAATAAATTATTTCATTTTGAAAATGTTGAAAAAGTGTCTAGGCTTTAAAATAAAAAAATTCCTATTGGTCCAAGTGTCCTCTTAGATGAATCCAACCCTAATAATTTACTAACTTAAGTCTTCCATCCCCACTCTCAATATCACTTGAGAAAAATTTACACACTTAAAACCAAAGATAAATATTAGCAAAAATTAGTAGGCCAAAAAAAAAAAAAAAAAAAAAAAAAAAAGAACAGCACCAGATGTCTTGCAGCATAAAGACACTTTCAGCTAGGTACATATTTTTCTGAAACCTACGGGCAAATTTTGTTTGCCAAAAAGCCATGCAAACAGGATTTGTAGATGTCAACGTTGTAACCAAATATACTGGGATTATGGATGTAAATAAAATGTGCTGCCAGCCATGGCACAGTGTGGCCTTTCCCACTGTTTTCTTTTTTTTTCCTACAACCAGGAAATAAAGAAATGAATGACTAAAAACAAGAAAAAGAAGCTAAAAGTAAGAACAACATGATCCTTGGAACACTTTATGACTTCCCTGTTTTGACTTCACTCCTAATGCTCATCTCTAAACAAGCAATCAAGTGATTATCAAGTTTTTCAACTTCTTTCAAGGTTCTCAGGTAAGAACAAAGCTCTCCAATATACATCTGTCCTACTCACCATAGCATTGGCAGCTGTCACATGTGTACTTTACACACTGTGAATAAGACAGGTATCATGTGTTGTCAGTGAGGAACTACTGAGGAACAAACACTAGAAAAGAGACAGTCATAGATCTTTAATGAAGGGCTCTTGCACCAACAAAGCATGAACTTGCCCAGACTGAAAAAGAATGCCTTACAATAGTGTTTGCATGTAAAAAAGATTCTGCAGTCTGCCCAAGGACAGGTAATTATTTGCACAAAACTAATGACAAATTCTTAAAGAGACCCTCCAAAATGGTTTCTTATTCAGTAGCACATGCTACTGCAGTGGAAGTGATATAACAAAGAGCTTGAACACTAACAATACCACCAAGAATGCCTCTATACAGATCAAAAGTGACGACAAGGCTCAGAGCAAGGGTGAAGGAGTCAGAAGCTAAAATGGCATTTTCATTAATCCTTCCATAAAGGGTCAAAGGATCAGGCCAGGACAGATTCATCCTACAGATGAAAGTAGGCCTGCACAGATGGTTCACCAGGAGGGCTTTAGTTTCCTTGACTTTGGGAAGATGCTCCATGAGTGGAGGGTGGATTCTGTGTCATGAAAAGGAGTTACAGCATGTTTGCGTAACGTTCAGTAGCTTTACAGAAGATTGTCTTCAGCTGTGACCGACTGGGAACAAGGAAGTATAATGATCTGGTTAAAGTCCCTCAAAGCAGGAAGGATAAATTTATTCATAGCAAAATCACAGAAAGAAAATAAGTTCTGTGCACTGGTTTGTTATTATATATTTCAGAGTTCTAGTACTGATACAAGAAGAATGGGAAACAATCAAGATATTTGTGTTTTCACAATAAAGATACAATTTAACTGACCTAAGAGGCATTTTTTAGGAAAAGTGATGTGATTGGAAGGAAAGATTTAGAAAGTATTGGTATGTGTGCCAAGGATGCAAGCAAGTCCTAGCTTTTTGGGGAACACAGACCTCATGAAAAATTAAAGATTTCTAACCATGTAGTCACGATATTCTTCATCCTTCTAGATTCTCAGAGAAGGAGTGTCATCTGGGATCTTCAAGAAATCACAGAAGACAAAAAAAGGCACCAGTAAACTGGCAAAGGCAAATCTGGGCATCTTTAGAAAGGAAAAGAAGTTACAGAAAATTTTAGTGCAGACATGTAGCTTGAGTTCCAAGGGAAAAAAAAAAAAAAAAAAAAGTTTAACCAGACAAATATTTTGCCAACATAATCACAAAATACTACCAAAAAAGAAGAGGAAAAAGAGAGAGATGAACAACAGTCAGCAAGGATTTG
Organism: Anseranas semipalmata; assembly: GCA_013399115.1. NCBI lineage: Eukaryota > Metazoa > Chordata > Aves > Anseriformes > Anseranatidae > Anseranas > Anseranas semipalmata. Next base: position 15,260 of record VXAA01002520.1, on the reverse strand, counting down.
CCAGGATCAAATTATGTCAAAAGAATCTAATTTCTTTCTGTGACAGAATAACATATTTTATGAATACAGCAGAAGTAGAAAATGTCATCTTCATAATTAACTAAGGCCATTGACTCTGTTTCATATCATATGCTCATAAGCAAGCTAGCAAAACAGGTAGAGATGAAATTACTCAAGGTAGATGTAAAAATGATTAGAAAGCTGTATTCAGACAGCAGCTACCTACAGTTCACTGTAAGTTCCTTAAGGAAGGAACTTACCAAAGCTGAAGGGATGTACTCTGGTCCTGCAATATCAAATTTTTTATTAATAATCTAGATCAGAAACCATGTTTATTAATTACCAAATACTAAACAAGCTGGTAGAGGCTGCAAACATTCTCAAGGGCAGAATTCAAATTCAGATTGATCATAGAATCATAGAATAGTTTGAGTTGGAAGGGACCTTAAGGATCACCTAGTTCCACCTTCCACTAGATCAGGTTGCCCAAAGTCCCATCCAGCCTGGCCTTGAACACTTCAAGGGATGGGCATCCACTACTTCTCTGTTCCAGTGCCTTACTACCCTCAGATTAAAGAATGTCTTCCTAATGTGTAATCTAAATCTATCCTCTTCAATTTAAAACCATTACCCCTTGTCCTACCCACTCCCTGACAAAGAGTCCTTCTCCATCTTTTCTGTAGGCCCCCATTAAGTACTGGAAAGCTGCTATAAGGTCTTTGTGGAGCCTCCTCTTCTCCAGACTGAACAACCCTGACTCTCTCAGATTGCCTTCACAGGAAAGGTGCTCCAGCCCTCTGAGCATCCTCGTGGCCCTCCTCTGGACTCACTCCAACAGGTTCTTGTCATTCTGGGTCTGAGGGCCCAGAGCTGGACACAGTTCTGTAGATGGGGTCTCACATGATCCTCATAAATTGAACCATAACCAAGTAAGGAGATCTTAGAAAGGCTAAGCAGGAATAATTACTGAACAAAGAGAGAATGAAGAGCCTCCTGGCAGCAGTCCTCCAGAAGAGAGTCTACAGGCTATAGCCTCCACAGGCTATTGCTTAAGCAAACCAGGCTCCCTTAGCCTCTCCTTACAGAGGTATGTGTGTGTATGTGTGAAAGCAAGCAAATCCACAAAAAAAAACTTCAAGGGAAAAAATGTGAAATAATTCAGAGAAGTCCAGAAGAGAGCAACTGAGAATAATCAGATGTCTAGAAAATGTGACCTCCAGGGAAAGATTAAAAGAATTGGGATTACATATCTCAGAGAAGATAAAACTGATACGGAAACATTGTAGCAGTGTTCAAATACATAAAAAGAGGTACAGAAAGGAAGAGGAGAATACCTTGCTCTCAATGGCAGCTAGAACAAGAGTCAATGGACTTAAATTGCATAAGGGAGAGTAAGATTAGATTAGGAAAAATTTCCTAAGGGTAAAGAAGGTGAAGCACTAGAACAGATTGCCTGCGGAGGCTGTCAAATATTCGTCGCTGGAGAATTTTAGAAACAGATTGGTATAGTTTATCCTGACATGGGGCACAGAATGGACTAGTATTCAAGTCCTATTTTCTGTGCTTTTGTGTACATAGCTGACTACAGAATAGTTTTGCAGCCTAGAAATACGGCAACTGAACAAGAATATAGAATCCTCAATCTGATAAAAAACATTAATCAAAGCAAGTGTGTGCCATCTTCAAGGCAGGGACTAGAAATAATTTGAGGGGAAATAAAACATCAAGGTTTACTTTCTATCTTTATAAGAAATATATTACATTTATGATAAAGGTCTCACTTCCATCATTCTGTCAGAACAGGCAGATACTATAGGAGGAGCTCCATCTGTTTCCTCAATGTACTGATGCTATTAAGATGAAATAAGTGTACAGAAGAGTATCATTGTGTGTGTGTGTGTGTCAGAGAGAGAAGGAGAATCACTGAGAACAGGAACTCTTAGACAAGATGTCAAATCCATTCCAGAATAGAAGGCTCTAACTGGAATGCTATGGACTCTGTACAAGGGGCAAATGTGATCAAAGACACCAGTGAGTTAGGACGCAGTTAAGATTCACATGGGAGAATGTAATCCAAACTGGAAAAAGAAAACAAAAAAGCATGTGAACTTCCGACAGACATAGGACAAAGAAAGGCCTAGGGATGGACTTTTCTTGTGCACACTTTCTTATTTGTACTCTGTTGTTCACACTTCTGGGATGCAGATAACTTGTAAACTGCTGCACTGAGTGCCCAAGATAGATGAAGAAAATTTTGCTCTTTTTCTTCAGAAAATCAACCTGCAGTGATCAACCCAGGCACATCACCTTGCCGTGATACCAACAAACATGATAACAGCAAACAAGTGAAAAGAAAGAAACCCTGCAAAAATAGAGTAAAAAATGCTAGGATTCTGTTAAAGCCACGGGAAGTGGCTGATACGTTGCGTGCATGTATGGCAGACACGTAAGACTTGTGTCTGCCTCCAGGATGACCTACCAGAAATATTGCAACTGGCAGAGATGGAAGGACTAACAAGACACAAAAAGAGGAGGGTGAGGGGAAGCAAGAGACTGTGAGAGGGATTCTCATCAGGTACCGACATTAAACAAGTACAAACACTTAATATTAAGGTAATTGTTGTTTCCCTTTTGTTAGAAAGTTTCAACAGAAGTTCCAGTCAAAACAAGAAACTGCTTTTCCTTTTGTAGGTGCCCCTTAAGATAAAACAAGGATTTTACAAGTTCTTTTTTTAATTTATTTTTCCTTCAGAGACATAGTCATACCAAAAGGAGTGTAACACTAGTTCTGTCACAGTAGAGAGATGATTTAATAGTAGATTATTCATTTTAGACAGATACTTCTTGGTCATCTACACTAAGTTAGAAATCTGAAAGTTATGCATTTTGACATGTGTATTTGGGTTGGAGCAAGATGTCTGTTTTAAGTAAACGTAAAAAAAAATATGAACACCAAAGTTTGATGCATCCCAGCTTCATGTATTCTAATCTTCATAACATAACCACTGTTTCAGTCACTGCTTTATTTTTTTTTTTCTCCAATTGTTTGTTTTTAAACGTGTTTGTATTTTTCTAAGTCTTGGGGAAAAGCAAAAAAAAATAGTTTATTTGTTTAACAATTATCATGTTGTCTCACATTGGTCACATAATGATATAACCTGTTTTTAAGATGCTGGTGTATGCTTCAGGATAAGATGCCATTGCTGTCGTGTGTCCCCCCCTCCCTCCCCCATTACCCAGGTTCTTGTTTCGGAGCCAGAAGTCCCGCCTTGTGTTTCAGCTGGTGAAGTTAAACCTCTGCTTTCTTGTCCATGTTCTTCTGATGCCACAAAATATTTTCCACTTTGCATTTCAAACTGCAGGTGTGGCTAAAGGATCTCAGCATAAATGAAAAATGTTTTAAGGCTCTTCTGTACTTAAAACTATACCTAAAAACAGCATAGGATGTTATATAATGATAGTGCTTGGAATGTTTACACTTTTAAATTATGCTTATTGTTTTAATCGTAATAAATATACTTACTTTTTTATTTTTTATTTTTATTTTGTATAACTGGAATTCAAAGGATGCCAGAATAGAATTTTTAATTATTTGACTTGAATAATTTCATTAAACCATGATGAATTTTCTTTCCCTTTGTCCCCTAAGTTTAACTTACATGTTGGATAAACTGGAGAAAAAAAAAAAAAAAATCCTAGTAAAATACTGTGAAAATCCAAACAAGGTGAATAGATTGTATACCGGTTCTGAATGACTAATGCAAGGAGAAAAGTTAGATACCATAGACAGCAAGAGGTGGGGTAGATAGAGGTCCTGTGAGTTAGACAACAGTGGTTAAAATGAAGAAGTTATACCGTGACAGCAGATTAGTGCAGTAAAACCCCATTAGAGGTCAGTCAGGTGGAACAACGTTAAGCCATCAGTCAAAGGAGCCTGCAAGTGTTGCATGCCTGTGTACTCTATGGACTGATGTGAGAACATCTGGTGCTTTATCCTCTTGGTTGAGTCACATCCCACCTCATTGATGTGTATCTATTCCCTTTATTTTCCACAGAACAACATTAAAAATAAGAGACTAAAGCATTTGCAGGGAAAGCATTTGCATGATACTCATTTTCAGGGAAAAAAAAATACAGAAAAAAAAAAAAAAACAGAATAGAACATGTCAAAAGATTCTCTTAAAAGATATTTTAATTAGACCATCTGCATGATATATATAATGGAAAAGTTATGGCCCTCTGGAAAGAATTTGTGTTTACTACAAATAAAACTGTGGTCACTTCTACATTAATCATCTGAAGAGCTTAGCACTGAAAACAAATGTCACAGTGATGTCTGTTAAGAAGCTAACTGAACTGATGGTAAACCCTATACTCCTTTGGATATATATGCGCCAAGATTAGGAGCCATTCTGCAGTAAAGGTGCATTAAAACCATGTATCTTACACAAAGTTTGCAAAGATAAATGTGTTAAGTGGACCTACAACAGTGTGTAGTTGAGAGAAGACAACTGCATTTGATGGTCATCAGATAAGATTTAGAGCCAAGGACTTGTTTCTATATAATGATGAATCTCAACAGCAGCAAATCAAAATTTCTGGGCACTGTGAAGAGTAAAGTTATTTGACAACATTTTTTTTTTTTCTGCTGTTGAACATCAGCTGACAGTAGTGAAAACAAATGTGCCAGATTTTGATAATGCTTATTATTATTATTGACAATGCTAAATTCCTGTACAAATCTAGGAGGTTTTCAATACTGCAATAGACTCTTCAAGGATGCAATGCATTTAAGCTCCATTTAATTTGCATGAAATAAACATTTAAGAGTTATTAACAATGTGAAATACTTTCATGTTCACAGACTACTATTAATTCATGAAACCATTAAAAGACATTCCAGGACTGAGCATGTGTTTTCAGGGACACTTATTATTTCAATCCTAATAAAGACCATACAGAGCTTTCCAAATGCCTTTTCCCTTTGTTTTGCATTACCTTGCAGTATGCAGAGCACAAGAAAATGAATTCAAGTTAGGCAAAAGAAGGGATCACACTATAAAAGCCCCATTGGCTTTTGGCAAGTGGTCTCATCTATTCTCATCAGCCAGTAAGTTCAGGTGTTCATGGTTATGGAAATAAGTTCATTGCTGGTAATATGCTCTGACTCCTGCTTGATTTATAGAATATATCCAAAATTTTAAAGAAGATTTTAATTATAAAAAGGAAAAATATAGATGACAAATTACGAACTGTTTGATCATATTTTGATCTAGTGACCTCTTATGAAATGAAGTTATAAAGCATGTCTAAAATGAGGAAATCAAATAGATTGCTAAAAATTTTCAATAGTAAAAGGATTGATTCAGACATTTTATGCCACTGTATGGGATTTGTTAATTCCTGCACTAAGCTATCATTTTCAAGTCATGTAAAGCATTTCTGCACAACTTTTCTTCCCATTTAGTCAGAAAGAGCTGGTTTCCAGATTTCACCTACACTAAATTCAAAGGTGTTAATATGACCCACTCCTAGCTAGCAACCTCTAAACACTTTTTTCTAAACACTATGACAGCCTATCTTCACAAAATGTGGAGGCGGCAGGAGAAGTCCTTTTTGATTGAATGTTTCTGATTAGTCTCGCCAGAGACAGCAGTGTGATTGACATTGTGAAGATAGTACCAGCACAAGTGTTAGGGAATCCCATACTGACAGATTACAAGGAACTGAGATTAGAATAAAAGATTCTGTATCTCAGATTGGCATCATGTCTGATCAGAAATCCATAAAAAGACATCCTTGACAGGAACATCTTATCTGATTATACACTAAATTTCCAACCAACCTTACCAATTCTGTTAGTACTTGCCATTTATTTATTTAACAAGATTTTGGCTCTAGCCTGTTGGCTTTTTTCCTAGTAGTCTAGCAAATCTATTGGCAACAATATTAATTAAAGATGTAGTCTAAGAATTCGATGAATTCACTTTCAGAGAGCCAACAATAAAGCCATTAGTCACCTAAACAGGCTTAAGACCTGAAGATCCTATTAACTTTTTGCAAAATATAACTTCTGTTTCCCAGTATGGGAAATAGATCCAAGTATCACAACCTAGTTTCCTTTAATATGATGAGACAAAACCAAATATCACCCTTTGGAAGTAAGAAGAAAATATATCAGAGATGAGCAACAAAGGACCATTTCATTTGCAAATGCACATATAGCAAGCTGAGTATCTTTTTAATGTGTTTTGAATTAAAACTACTAAGTTCTGCCTGAAGACCAAATTCCAAATTCAAGCCCACTGTAGTTCACTGAAAATCAGTTACATTGTACAAAATAAGTTTTACACTTTTTTCTTTTACTTTGAAATGTGAAAGAATTTAGTACACACATACATTTTTGTTGTTGTTGTTTTGTTTTTTAATAGATACCTCAGTCTTGAGGACTGAGCATTTGGGAACAGCCAAGTTTACAGTAGCAGTGCACATCAACAACACATGAAATGATTTGACCTGGTTCCAGTAGAACTGCCAAGGAATTCATCCCTCCAAAATGCTGTAACCTTCTTTCTGACGGGGCTCTTCTTTTTGGTTGCTTGGTTTTGCTTTTCTCTCATGTAATGATAGATGGGGAAAAGGTAAAAGAGGAGAAACTCCCTGAACAACGTTACCAAATGCTCACCTAAGGAAAATACAAGACTTCAGAGTCAGTCAAGAGTTTAGGGAATAAAAAGTAATTTGATTACAGATGCTCAAGTAGCATTCATTTTATTCTTATTAGCTGAGAAATGTCTCTAGGGATTGTGTGCTAACCTTCTCAAAAGCAGATAAATGGCTCTATTAAAAGCAGTGTAGTTTGTTCACACTCTGTAGCATCAGACCATTTCATGAACCCAGAGAAACTGTAAACAGAAGACAAGAGAGAGGAAACATCTTCCTCAAGCCTTCTATAGCTGACTATGTTTGTCTTTGGTGATTTGTAATCCTGCAAGGGAGTTTATACATAGATGAAATGTTGAGGAATTGTGTCGATGTTTCCTTTTATTTTGCTTTAAGGGTCCGATATACAAAAAAAGGCAATAAGAAACATCTTTATTTTTTTAAGATTAAAAAGAATAAAAAACTTCAAACCCACACTTTATGTTCTCCAAAATTTAAAAAAAAAAAAAAAGTTTAAATGCTAATTTCTCATTACTGTGGTGTAAATTTAAAATATTTATAAATGATAAAAAAGTCTTTGTAGTGACTCATAATAAATTGCATAATTTACATTTTCTCTAATTAACCAAAATGACTTTTTCTTTTTTCCATATCTCCTAGTTAGAATATTTTGCAAGAAAACCTAACAATAATACAGGCAGAGTTTTATAAGTGTGCTGAGTACAAACCACATATGCTGTGTAGCAGTAATCAAAGTACAACATGTTTCAAAGAAAGAGCGCTGTCTCTTTGGTAGATTTACACTTAAGGATTGTATTGAACTTAGATAACAAGGCATAAGACTCCAGTCAATATAGTGCCTTTAGACTTGTGTGTGCAGCTTCCATGGAAATTAATGAAAACAAAGCACAGACATCTAAAGCCAAAACTAGGTTTTAAAGACCAGATGTAAAGCTCAGTGAAGTCAATGAAAGTCTTGACTTAAATGAGCTTTGAGTCAATGCCAGGAGTTTACTTTGTAAATATTTCTTCAAGCAAAGTTCAGAAAACAAAATAAGCATTTCCATGCTTTTTTTTTTTTTTTTTTTTTTGGTAATAAAAGATTACGAAAGTAAACTGAGAAGTTATCATTACTGATATGGAAGCAGCTTTGCATGGAATTTCCTTTTCTTTAAGGAAAGTACATGTTTGGCTCTGCAAAAAATGTCATTTCATTAGTTTCAAATACTAGTCATACACAAAACACTATCTGATGCCTGAAGAAACCGAGCCAAGAAAATAGATCAAGGAGAGGTCAGTCGAAGCTGTTATTTCACAGGCTCACAAAATGGCAAGCAGAGAAATGCCAAAACCACAAAGCTGCAGTCAGGAGATGAACTTCCCTGAAGTTCGGGATCACTTCAGCTGTGAGGTTCAGCTAAGCCCAGCCCTGCAAGGAGCTCATTTGCTTCTCACACAGCATCTGGAGGTCTAGTCCAAGCCATCTGCCCTTTAGGGACTCATCATCAGCTTTAGGATCATTGGTTCTTGTGACTGAAAGCCTGTGGCTTCCCCAGCGCATCTTGTGTGTCTGTGGATGGTTGAGATTACATGTGTCAGTACAGCTGCATATTCTTTTTTTAAATACTTTCCTGTCTGCTGCCAGTGACTGTAAATTTAATGAGAGCACCTGCTGCCCTCTTGCCTAGTTAATTCATAGTGATCTGCCTGAACTAAAGGAAATTTCAAAAAAGCCTCTGTTCTTGAGTAATAAATTACCAGTCTATATCATGGCCTAAAGGGCCTTTGATTCATGTAATATTACACTTACACTAAGCTCTGCTGGCAGCAGGGACATTTAGTTTCTCTAAGTAGACTGTGGGGAAGGAGAAAGAGACGGGAGGGAAGGGAGAGGAAAAGAAGGGAAGTGGCTGGTGAGATTAAATAAAAAGAGAAGATCAATTGCCTGAGTATTGACAGCTGAGGGAGGTCTTTGTCCTTGACCTATTACCCTGAGGCATTTATTCACTAAGGGTAAAAGCCTTGGCAACTAAAAATTCGCAGTCTCAATTGACAAGCTACAGTGTGGTGCATTTTAATTTTTTTCTAAAACAAAAATGTAATGACTTCTTTTGAATTCTGGATTTAACTCACATTTATCAGTAAAATGAATGTCGTTCTACTTAGACAGTAACATTGTAAACTGAAAGCAGTAACGCCTGCACCAATTATCTTTTTATGGATTTCCTTAAAACGGAAACAATAAATCAGGAAGCTTCTGAGAAAATAATTCTGGAATAAAGAATTTATTAGGGTGGAGGAAGAAAAGCAGGCAGCTGAAGTGAATATAAAATAGAGAACATTGCAAAGAGGAATAGATCAATTATATTCCCTTGGAAAAGCATGTGGTGCAAATGAAAAGTTACAGCCACAGTAAAAAAACTGAAACCCAAAACATAAGCAGTATCCAAAAAAGATTTATATGAAAGTAGAAACTGTGAAAGCACAAAGCATTACAAATAGAGTATTGCACAGTCTACAGTTTCTGACTGCCTCAAAATTTGTTTTTGAGGGTCTGGGAGGTTCTGACGTCCATAATTTGAATGACTAATTTATTCCAGATGCATAAGTTTTTTTCTATAAAATATTATACTACATAACTGCTAGGTAAAATACAGCTCCTGTACTCTTTACTTACACCAAATAGTATCTCTACACTTGGTGTGCGTATGCTTTAATTTTAAACATATGCAAGAAGATTTTCAGGACAGACTGGAGCCCAAGTGAGTGATCTTAAAAAAAAAAAACAAAAAAAAACAAACAATGAGTAGGGAACTCTGCCAGATACAGAAAAGTGGTAGAAACAGAGACAAATTAAAATAAAAATGTGTAAAAGGAAGCAGTAAGAACATCATTCAATGACTTGCTTTTAATTGCCTCAGGCTCATATTTTATGCACTACAAACATCCATCATAAAAAATAAATCCAAGAAAGCATTTTATCCTTTGAACAAATTGTTAATCCTAAATTAATCATACAGTTAGATGATGTTACATTGTATGCAGCTTGAAAGAGATCTGAACATAAATTTCATGTCTGTTTCTAGCATCTGTTTTCAAGATTCTTTCTATAATAACAAGATTTTAAAAGTTTTCCTGAATGAAAGTCAAGCTTTTCACTTTTGGCATTATAATAATCTAATAATAGCTTGAAACTCACAATTACATCACAAGAATCGGCAATTACATAACTTTTTTTTGCCTTCCACTGTTCACAGATACTTACTTTACTATAATGCAGGGATAAAACATCACCAGTCTGGTCTGATATTATGCCAAACCTACTTCACATAGTACACAGAGGTGCAAATGTCCATGGCAGAATATTATCTCATTTTTCCTAGCACCCAAATATCTCTTTCTCTGAACACAGAATGGCGTGTGTTGTATGCATACACACAATAAAATGCCTGTAAATATTGTGAGATTTTAAAACTATTCTGAACCGTGGCCTGCACCACTCCCAGACTTAAGATCTTAACAGGTTGTGGGTTTTTTTGAAGTGGTCTGGAATCTTTCTTTTTAATGAGGCTGCTGTAGGATTAACTCTCTTTTCATACCAGAACAGAGAGGCGATTGCACATAGCGGCGGGAGAGTGAGAGAGTTCAGACAGACGTCAGTGTCATGAAATTACAGAAGTGGACGTGCAATGGGTGCAGAAAAGTGCAGAACTGTAATCTGCCCCCCACAGATACTATCAGGTACAGCATCATAAGTAATGAGGGTCTAGACAGTAAAAACCTTCCTTTTACTTCAAAACTGAAAACTCTCTTCCTTGTTTCAGGTAACAATATCAGCTTTGGTTTTCTCTGTCCTTTTTCCTATCTGCAAGTGAATTGCTACACACACTTGTCTGCTCAACTAATACAACATTCCCCATAATTGTTTCCCAGCCTTTTGAGAAACTTAGGATTCCCTGCACAACTCCCCATCCTTGCATGGGACTAGAACTCTAGTCTCATCATGATTAATGTCATGGAGCATCCTCCTCATTGTCACTTACTATGTCTTTAAGTAAGCCTGTGACTCCTTTCTCCAACAAAGCAACATGACACCACCATTACTGGCAAACCCTGCCTGGATCATCAAGTCCTTTTCCTTTGTATTGCACTAATATGCTCACCGATTTTAATGGGATCATTCCTGAAGTAAACTGACAGTGTAAGTATCAATACTGATCTCACAGGCAGCAATATGTGGCTATGATTACCAATAAAGTTACCTCCATTGACAGATACAACTGTTCATCTACCTGTAATTATCACATGCAGACAGCAAACACCTACATACAAAAACAATAGAGTGCATATATCAGATCTTGGTATACATACCAGCTTCCACATAACTTGTTGCACAGCTAGAAGAAAACACTCTGCCCTCTTCTCTTTACACTGATCTCTCATATTACATCAGATCAGTTCAGTCTCACATTTTATAATCATTTTGATGGTGGGGATGCAGCATAGCAGTATCTGTGTTCCTTATTTCGTAGTGATACTTACTACCAAGGTGAAGCTTTATTGAGGCCATCTCAAGACTTTCTCCCTTTCAGTCCAGACTGGAAAGTGGCTTCTTCAGCACATAGCCCTATATGCAACAGAGTCCCTGCTGGAAGGCAATCCACACACACCATAGCGATAAACGTCTCTCCGGAGTGAATATCTTGCTGCAAGGCTACAGCAATGTTTATGAGGATGATATAACACAGGGACTTTTACAGAAATAGTGAACATTTAAAGAAATTTAAATCTCTCTTTGCTGTCACTGTTATTCCCTTACTGTATTAATCATAAAACACAGGCTTTACCTATTAGTATTTTCCAAAGCACTAAACCCCTGGAACTTTCCTTTTAAATAAAACACATTGGAATAGCTGTCAGAAAGTCACCAACCCTACCCAATATGTTTTCTGCACACAAACAGTCCTTTCTCATTGTTTCTAGGTGACTAGCTTTTATGTATATACTTTTTCTTCTTGAAGGAATGAAGTCCCAAAAGGCTAGGTGGCCACACACTCTGTAATTCCATCCAGATAACAGACTGCAGAATTTATAGCTTGGTTCCTGGATGATGCAAAGTCATACGGTGCGTAAAGAATTGGGCTGAATACTTGTGAGATTCTCAAGAGAGATCTAGTCTGGCTGACTCCGTTAGTGAAACTCCCTTTAAATATGTAACAAACTAATTCAGATCACATAAAAAGTATCTGAAATCATTAAAAATTTTCCTTGACTGCTGTTAAGTCTGATTTCTGCACTTCTCAGCTATAGGTTTCTATGATTTTATCCCCAGTCTCTTAAATGTTTCACTGGGAACTTGAGTGACATTCCGTCTTTTCCTACAGTACTCAAGACCAGTGGTAGATGCATTACACTTACAAAACTGCCATCATTCTCTCAAACTGGAATTCTGGAAACCATTAATTAAGTAATCAAATTAGAAAGTAAAAACCAAGAATTAGTCACAGTACCTAAACAGTAAGCCAATTAATAGGAATTTTTAATACAAAGAAACAAAAGAATACTAAGACAAATGACATACAAAAGCAAAACACTCATTAGGAAGACAGATTTTATCAACATCTGCATGTATTTGCCGTAAATGGAAATATCCAAAGGATATCCTTGTTGCAATACATTGCAAAAGTTAATTTCCTTTCTGAGGAAAATTAGAGGATTGGTTGCCCCTTCACAATATCCCTTATCCACTAACATGTTGAATACCGTGCTCACCTTCCAGCTGTTTCAAGAACTAGAAGTTATGGCTCTCTAACTGAATGAAAAGAACCAGCTTTTCAGATAGTTCAATTAAAGTGGAAAACAAGGAAATAACATGAAAAAGTTCAACATCAAACTTCTCAGCATGGAACCTCAGTCTTTAGAGGAATAAAACTGACTTATTTTTACCACACTTGGTTTCCTAGCAAAACCAACAATCATGCATATACACACATATGTATACACAAATTCCATTTCTGTTTTCAGTGGAAGCTACTCCATTATGATACATGCTCTGCTTACAACACAAGGCCTGATGTATATAGTAGTTGTGCTTTGTAGCATCGAACAGGCTCTGACTTCATTTTTCAAGGTGTTTTACAGATACACAAGGGTATAACTTCTGGTCTGAAAGAGCCTGTAGTCAAAACAAAATTGATCATACTGCCTTCCCCTGTGAACCACTACTGGCATCTGTCCAAAGAATACATTCCCATTCTGAAAATTTACACTGTAAGTTGATATGTAAATTGATTCTGTCACGTGAATTGTTGCAGTGCTTGCTTCCTGCATTTGTGAACTCTGTCTCTTAGAGATGTAAGCAACACTCAGCCACCCTGAAGAAGTTAATGGCTGGAGGGCTTCTCAGCATGCCAGAGAAGAGATATGGCACAGCTAGATACAAAGAAGTTCATACTTCTCCAGAAGAATCAAAAATCCTCACTGATCCTTCTAGTGTTAATTCCATGCCCTTCCATCCTTCCCCAATCTTTTCTTCCAGAAGCAGAATATACATACACTACATTTTATTTAATTCAAATATCTTTAGATTTTTTTGCCTTTTCAATTTTGTAAGTAATTTCCTCAGATCAGAGTTCTGGTCTAAAACAAATGTTGCCTATTTAATAGGTCAAATAATAGCCAACCAGTGTGGGTGGGTGTATAGTTTTGGCTGGGACAGAGTTAGTTTTCTTTGTAGTAGCTCATATGAGGCTGTATTTTGGATTTGTGATGAAAATAGTGGTGATAACACACCAATGTGTTAGTTGCTGCAGAGCAGTGCTTGCACAGAACCAAGGCCTTTCCAGTTTCTGGTGCTGCCCTGCCAACGAGGAGGCTGGGGGTGCACCAGGAGCTGGGAGGGGACACAGCCAGGACAGCTGGCCCAAATGGACCAAAGGGATGTCCCATTCCGTGTGCTGTCATGCTCAGCAATAGAAGTTGGGGTAAAGAAGGAGGAAGGGGGGGATGTTCAGAGTGATGGTGTTTGTCTGCCCAAGAAACCGTTACACATGATGGGCCCTGCTCTCCTGGAAGTGCCTGAGCACCTGCCTGCCGATGGGAAGCAGCAAATAAATTTCTTGCTTTGCTTTGCTTGCACATGCAGCTTTTGCTTTACTTAGTGAACTGTCTATCTCAATCCAAGAGTTCTCTGAGTTTTACCTTTCCAATTGTCTCCCCCATCCCACCTGGGGAGAGTAAGAGAGAGGCTGTGTGGTACTTATCTGCCTGCTGGGGCTAAACCACAACAGTGGGTTTATTGTTATTGATTTTTCATCCCCTGCATTAATCACCAAATAATTTGAAACAGAACTTGCCAACTACATGATCCGATCAAACAGAAATGCTTGGGAAAAATGATAGATGGCTGCCTGTATCAACATTCATAGAGCTTGGACTTTTCCCAGTTGCTAAAGAGTGGCCTTCTAGAAGGTAGCTACATATTTTATGGACTTTGATTAATGGTTTAGAGTGAAATAAAGATGCTTTTGTGGGGCTTAGCTTACTAAGAATAGTGAGTACTTCAGCTTTAAAAATAAAGACCCTTTTCAGGTGACTAAAATTTGTTTCCTCAGAAGACAGTGTTCATGTCTGAAAAATATATCTGATGCTACTGAGAAGTTTTGATATCAAACAAAGAATTGCTACACACTTTTTCTCCTGCAGCGCATGAGAAAACACTAGAAGTACTAACCTTGGACTGCAATTACAACTTTCACTTATGTCTCTTTGGCATTCCAAAAATGTATATCTACAACAGAAGATCCTACACCAGTGCTGTTCGAAGAGCATGACATCCTGACTGAAAGCTCTTTAAACAGACCCAGTGGTATCACATAGAACAATTGGAATCCAAAGCATGTCTTCACAGCCTTATATGAAAACATTTAGCTTGTGTAATGAACAACAATAGAAGCAGCAATCAAAGAAAATCATGATTGTCAACAATGAGAAATAATGTCTCTTAGCAACCAAGTTTCAATTATTCTTTGTTTGCTAACAAGCACCAAGATACTTAAGGCTGGTAGCTTTATTCCGGTAAGTAATGCACTATCAAAGACCATGATAAAGAGCTCCTATTTTAACTGGCTCTAGTTTCCAATCAAACATCTTGCAATTAATTTTATTAGTGTTTTAAAACTAATTTACTTTGAATAAGCTGTAACTATGATTTGTTATTGTCATGCAGTAAATGGAATTGTAATGTGTAATAATTATTTGTTTAAATAATAGAATCATTGGCACACAGATGATAATCCAAGCAAGAAAAATATTATTATCATTAATAATAAGATTAAACAAAATTGTATCCAAGAATAGATCCCAAGAGAACCCTTCAGCTATTTTAGGTAAAGTAGAAATAATATTACTAATTAAGACAGAACAAGGCTGTCATAAAGATAGTTGCAAACACTGCTTCCTAGTGAAACAATGAGACTTCATCTGATTGATAAAAATGATCTGACTTCAACCCACTGTCCTTGTGGCTTTTACCAAATGACTGAAAAAAGTTACTGTAATTAAATGCCCTGCTTGCCTTCTGTACTGGGTCTGGCTGG
>VXAA01002519.1:29494-42258 GCA_013399115.1 Anseranas semipalmata | reverse complement strand
TTTTTTTTTTTTTTAACAAGTAATAGCAGTGACTTTAATCAACACAGATAAGTCTGTGCACCAAAACTGTCTTGCCATTCATTGAGTTCAACTCTTTTACTTCTGTCTTGGATGTAAAGAAACACGGCAGCTGGGAAACAAAGGGTTATTTATCAGTTTAGCCTTAGTGGCACCACTGAGTGACAAAATCTTCAGTCTTGTGCCACTATCTAGCAAGAGAAGGAGCATGTAATCAGTAAGGTCAGATAAAAAAAGAAATGGAAAAACATTGTATAAGAAATAAAAAACAACAACAACAACAAAAGAAGGTAAAGGTTCTTTCTTTGTACAAGAAAGTAATCTCAGTGGTTATAAGGTTGGAGGCCAAGAAACATAGCTGAGAAGAGAGGAAAGCCACACTTTTGTGGAAAGCAATTTCCTATCCACAAGATTCATCTTCTTCATTCCAGAGGGGTAGAGATTTGTACCCATTCCTCCACCTGATCTAGGGTTTGCCTGGACAGTTTGTGCTGGGTTAGACTTTTCATGAGGGTGTAAGTATTTAACCAACTGTGTATATAGAGGTACACCTAAGCAAGTATAATTATATATGTAAGAATTGCATTAACATTCCAAAAATATCGTAATGAAAAATAATATTGTTTGCTCTTTGCATCTTGCTATATGGTGCCCAAAAATACCTAAATCAAACAACAGAGTAAGTATTTCCCTTCATACTGTACCACCAACAGGTAATTTCAGAATGTCTTCATGGAATAACTTCCCTAATCACTTCTTTTCTAAAACCTCAATTTCCTTAATGTTTTTGTACACACCAAATTCAAATGTTGAATCAAAACAAGTGTTTTCCAGGTGTTGTTAAATACTGTTTAAGTAACAATGGAAATAGTAGGTAGAATAGAGTAAGAATGTGTTGAAAATAATGGCTTAATATGGGGTAGCTTCTTTAGTGAACAGCATAGTAAATGTTATAGGGTAGAATATCACAGAGGTGGCAGGCTTGGGACTTAATTAAACACACAGCAGAGCACCAAAAGCAATAGCCAAATAGACCTTTAATTAAAAAATGCTTGCTTTTGGCATGTCTATTATCAGCACTGGCCAGCTGATCTTTCTTGGCCTTATCTGGAAGGAGAAAGAATATACCTTTCTGTGTCAACTGAAAAATAATTATGTCTTAAACATAAACTAAAGATGAGCAGTATAAAATCTGGTTCCACTTGGCTTCCTAATAGTGTATTCCCTAGTGCCCTAGAAAACTGCACTGCTTCAGCTGAGAGTATGAGGTGTATTACTTACTTCACTGCTATTAAATAAATCTATTAGGATAAAGCAAAAAAACATTTTCTCCTTGCAGAGAACACAATTCCAGCTGACTGTTGAATGGTCAAAAGTGCTGAACAAGAGGTAGAAGAAAGATTTTAAAGGTTATATCCTCCAGGAAAAAAAAAAAGAAAAGAAAAGGAAGGAAGGAAGGAAAAGAAAGAAAGAAAGAAAGAAAGAAAGAAAGAAAGAAAGAAAGAAAGAAAGAAAGAAAGAAAGAAAGAAAGAAAGAAAGAAAGAAAGAAAGAAAGAAAGAAAGAAAGAAAGAAAGAAAGAAAGAAAGAAAGAAAGAAAGAAAGAAAGAAAGAAAGAAAGAAAGAAAGAAAGAAAGAAAGAAAGAAAGAAAGAAAGAAAGAAAGAAAGAAAGAAAGAAAGAAAGAAAGAAAGAAAGAAAGAAAGAAAGAAAGAAAGAAAGAAAGAAAGAAAGAAAGAAAGAAAGAAAGAAAGAAAGAAAAGGAAAAGGAAAAAAAGAAAAAAACATTGCTGGCATATTGTGAGAGGCATTTTGAAACAGCAATTCATTCTCAAAGTATGTGGAGCTAAGGAAGAAAGAAGAGCATTTCATTTATGAAAGATATTCTGTCTAAATTTCACATGATTGAAGATAAATATCAGTAATAAAGGCTGAGTGAGGACAAACACTGCCTTCAATTGTTTTCTGATCTTTTTTATGGATTGTAGGCACTTTCAGATTTTTTTTTTACAAAAGTTTGTCCTATGACTGTGAACTGACTGCAACTGGTTACCAACTTTATTAATTTGTAACCCAGAGAAGAAACCAGCTCAGTCATTAAAATTTGTGCTATTTTCACAATGCCAAGTGGAAAAATTGCAGACTTTGTAAGTATATATATATATATATATAAAGGAACATTAGTATAATTGTAAGGGGATAGCCTTCATTGATACAATTACAGCTAAGTCACTGACAAAACTCTCTTTAACCTAGACTGATAACAGAAAGCAAAACACTGACAGAGGAAATGACAATCTTTGCAAAGTGAGAATTCAGAACACATTACCTTACTGTAACAGAATTTCCAGATACACTGGTTTCCAGGTTCATCTTTTGAAGAACATTTAATTTATGACAAATCAAAATGAAAAACAATTTAACTCATCTAGCTGATAAAGCTATCCCCTTCTTTTTTATACCGTTTTGTGGGAAATCTCAGATTTCTAAGAATCCAATGTTTTATTACCACTGTAAAGAAGGCAGTAAAAAAAATGCTTCTTTAATAAGGTATGTCTGGATATTTGAAGAAGAATCTGCTTCCCCAGGTTTGAGAAAGTCTGTGTACGAAGAGTAGACAGTATGCTTTCTCTGCCTCTGATTCTTCTTTTCAGATAAAACTGGGCATTGAGTAAATGAGGGTAGTTCTCATTCTAATGTCAAAGCTTTGCAGACATTTCAGGCAGTGACAAGAAGACCCCAATAAAGAATAAGCACAAAACAGGGAATTTGCCTTACATTTTGTATAAGAAACCTTGATTTGGGGAAAGAGGGAGATTGTCACCCTTTCACTTTTAAGACAGGACTCGGAGGAAAACAAAATTAATTCCAGAAATAACATGGAGAAAGGAGAAACAAACAATATGCCCAGAAGTATGGGATGAATATTTTCTTTGCAGCCATATCTGAAAAAAAAATCTTTACATTGGAGAACAGGGTTTTCAGCCCCTCGAAATATATCTCTTTTGTTCACCTTTTTATCTTTCATTCCCTGTAGAATTGTTCTTTCTTTATATTATCTACTGAAAGGACTGTTCATCTCTTCATGTATGGAGCCCTTTCCTACACATTTTTTCTTCTTGCTTAGGATTTGAGTTCAACTTTCGTGCTTTTGATTTTTGGGTCTTTATTGCACTTAAAATCCTGAACTCTTCAGTTTGGCTCCCTTTAATAACCTCAGTTTCCTCAGTTTCTGAAAGCCAGCCCTTAAGACTGAAAACCTTAATGAGATAGTTTTGCTTATCCTTGATTTAATTTCAGTATTTGTAGGCACTCGAAGTCAGGTCTCCATGTCTAATCCTTCTCTAAAATTCTCTCCATTTACAAAGCAGGTACTAAAGTAGCAGAACATGTGTTTGATCCTGTGCTTCTTTGTTGGAAACATGGGGGAAGGAATATGTAGTCCTTGTCACAGTGAGGCATTTATTCTCCAGTCTGCAGCTGTTCCTCATACCTCAGCAGAAATAACAAAATAACCTATAGGAAATCCAGTATTTTGAACAGAAATCAAACTTTTGATGTTATTATTGTAGGAACCCCTTCAGGTCTCATCTGCTTACAGTTGCAGCAACAGAAATGGGGTGATCTGTAATAAACAGTCAAAAGTGCCAGGTCACACACTCCAGAGCTAATTAGCCTCAACAACTTCTGCCATGATCTGGCAACTGTTCAGCTGCAAATAAGAGAGGAGGAGAACAAAATGGATAAATAAGCCATAGGAAGGTTATGAAAAGCCACCAGTATGATGGAAAGACAGTGGCAACTTGGGGATGTGACAGTTAGGAAATTTCTAGTAGGGATAGAAGTGGTCAAATGAATACCTTCAGAAGTCATTACCGAGACCAGTATGAACAATTGCATTATATTGTGAGTCTTGTTTCCTGATCTAAAAAGATTGTGGCTACCAAATGGACCATAGGCTGGTGGATTTGAAAGCCTGAGAAAAAGCTTGCAAGTGTCCAATCAAGATGATCAACTAAGATGTGAACGCTAAGCTCAAAGGGAAAGGGATGAGTTTAATGAGTGGTCTAGTCCCTCTCTCTCTCTCTCTTTCTTTTTGTCAGAATTAGCACTTGAAGGAAGCAACCAAGAGTTATTTTCAGAATCCATCAAAGTCTGAATAACATCAGCTTCACCCTTATAAGACTGAGTCCTCAAGGCTGTTGTTGACGCCTTGAAACTCTGATCTTATTTGGGAATACATATTTCATACATCAAAAGTGACCCAAAAAATACAATATGGTAACCAAACAGAATAATTCCTCTGAGGAGCAAGTTTTTCTTTCAAAGCTTCTACCATTTTGTTTTGTTTTGCTTTAGAATGTGTTTAAACATGTTTAATTAACTTTCTTGACTAATCACCTGACATGATTATCTTGTCCTTAATAGTGTCAGAGCTCAGGACTCTGAGGGCTATGGCAGAGTTCAAGTGGTGATAGTTCATGCTTTGGGAGTCCCAGTGCTCACTTGCTCTGAGTGGTACTTGCTCCCTCAAGTGGTTTCCTGGGTCAGCAGGACCAGTCACATGCGTACTCAGCTTGAAAACTAGTTGCACAACTGGGACCAGAGAGTTAAGAAAATAAATGGGGAGTAATTTGGGTTTTTCTTGTTTTCTTTTCTTTAATTCAGTTTCACCAAGAATAGGTACCTTGCAGTTACCACATTTGATAGCAAGTGTCATGCAGTACTTTCTTTTAGGGCGTAAAGCAAATGTTTATTGTACTAAATACAACATGCTTGACTAGGTGTAGAACACAGGAACCAACATGTTGATTTCAATTTGTTCTGCATATCAGTGGAGGGTCTAATCCTTTCACAACATTATCTAGCCACAACCATTTTTTCATTAATCATTACATTTCAATGGGGAACACTGAAGGGTGTTTTCTCAGATTATACTGAAGTAAAAGGCTAACGTCATGGTCTGTTTATCTTCATACTTAACATAGTATAATTATTTTATATTTTTTTCATTCAGGTAGGACTCACACCTTGACTTTTGTAAACATTGGCAGTTCTGTTTTCATTGTTAAGGATGTTTACTTAACAGAGTATAAAATAGGAATCTGGGTACGTGAGAGCAGCATATTTAAAGTCCTGCGTCCTTTTCTCCTGCTGCTCATATTCAGTGGACCAAGTATTTAACTGACTACTTAGTAAAATATCAGGACACTTAAAATAAAATAAATGCTAGACTTCATGCTGCTATAATGACTGAAGACTTTTCTCAAAACAATGAAGGAAGTCCATCCATCCTTACTGTAGGAGGAGAAGAAAGAAAAGGGGTTCACAGGATTCCACCACGAATTTCCAGCTCTCATGTACGCACCAAAAATGGTCTTTCTGTGCGTGTGGATGAAGAAAGATTTCTGGAAAAACCACCCCTATCTTACATAGCCTTAATTGCAAAGGCAATTCTTTCCTCCCCTACAAATAAACTGAATTTAGCTGCTATCTACAAATATATTGAAGATAACTTTCCTTTCTACAGGAACAAAGGTCGAGGCTGGAGAAACAGTGTAAGGCACAACCTTTCACTAAATGATTGTTTCATCAAGGTGGGAAGATGTGAGGATGGCAAGGGGAACTACTGGAGTATCCACCCATCAAACTTGAATGACTTTGTTCATGGGGACTTCAGGCAACATCGACGGTCACGAAAGCGAGGACGTCAAAAAGAGCTAGAGCATTGCCTTACTGTGAACAATTTCATGCCATGGGGACACTATCCCTCCTACCCAGCACCAAGTTTGCTTTACCAAACACATTGTTTTCTGGATCCTCTGTGGAAAATACTGTATGCTGACAGACTGCAGTTTATGTACGGATACCAAAAATGGAATGCAAACAGTGATTTAATCATGGGGAAGATTTTACCTCCACTACAGCCTAATAAACTACAGAACATTTCTGTGGACTGGTTTTACGGATCTCCTGCTACTTCAGCTATGCAGCAGAATATTTTCCTAAATATTCAACAGGCATTGCCTAATTCCATTTTCTTCTCTTCTCAGAAGCCACAGCGAAGTGAAGGATTCAGACACATCTGTAAGTTCTAGAAAGTACTTGAAGTACACTAACGTCAGGGGCAGCTCTGTTTGGGACTCTGTCAATATATGTATTAATATATATTGCACAGTTTTGAAAGTTTGTATATGTTTAAAGACTGCAAAAGAGCTTACTTAGTCACATAAGCCAGTGATTACCAATGATTTCTACCTAAGAGTATTAGCTTTGAAAGGATAACAATTAATACTGTTTTTCATAATTCTACTAGTCAATGGCAGTGCATAGATTATGAAGTATGAGTAAATCCATTAGCACTGATTGCCCAATAAAATTATTTTTAAATTGTCCTGTATTAATCATATTGTTGTATACTGCAGCTCTATTAGATTCAAATTAGTATGTATGTATGCATATGTATAACTATATACTCAAACAGGTACACCCATAAATTACATTTATATTATATTGAACAGGAAGCATTAATACATTTTTCCTTTGTCAGTTGTGAATGTCTTGGAAATGCTACCTGTCACCTACCACACTATTGGAAATACTAAGCGAGTTATTCTTCTAATCATTTAATTTTATACATTTGTTAAGACTCACTTGGCACTATTAATTCTGACATATTGTATTGATCTAAGAATCACTGTACATTTGTATATCTTTAGCAATTAAATGTATACTTGCTTCTGTTTGAATAAATGTTCAGATGAATAAATATTTCAAGTGAAATAGGATTGCAATATTATTTTTAATATGTATTTAATTTCACGTCTGGTTCTCAAATGCATGGCCACATATCAGTTAACCTGCTTAAATGGTTAGTTAATGACAACATGACTAATTACTAGTTTACCCATTAGTTGGGTACAATCCATTTAAGAAATTTTCACTCTTCAGATAATGTCAGCTGTGTGAAATTGTCCAAGCGTATATCTATGCTTCTAGTTTACATAGTCATATGTATTAACATGGGTGCTTACATAGTTGTAGAATATATGATGATATAAAGTACTCACTTAAATATATTTATTAAATGTATATATCTACCCAGCAACCTCATTGTAACAGGAACATTATATTAAACTGGGCATTTTAAAGCACAGAAAATTAGTTTTATAATTAAGGCTGCTTGAGATACGTGCTGGAAGGACTTATCCTACATTATATGGGAGTTCCCTATTTTGATTAAAAGTGCTTATGATTTTATGGATGGTTACTTTATTTTCAGTTGCTTAACATTGTGCTGTACTTTAAAGCATTTGCCTTCAACTGATTTTATTTCTGTTTCCTTTTTTCTTTATATTTTTTTCTTAATTTCATCTAAAATATTTAAACTCTTTAAGAACTACATGGGCAATGAGGGTAGAAATGAGCATTCTCATGGCCACGTATTATGGGAGCAGCACATAAAGTTTGCTTACAGAGAACTCTTTAATCAGGAAAGTGTAGTAATCATTGCAGTGAAAACATCCAGCTTTTGCTAAGTTTTAAACTTTCAGGAAACCTTGCTTTGAAATATTTGCTCACTGAAAATGTGGATTTGAGTAGTAAAGCTCTAAAACTCTGCTGTGACTAAGTCATGAAGAGCCCTAGTGTATGAACAAAACTTGAGACTTGGACAATGACTGGGGAAGGTGGGGTTCAGGGATGGCCAGACAGGGAGACTGAACTGAGGAAAGGAAGGAGACAACTGGGGTTGAGACAACAAGCCCAGATTCACTGAGCAGGGAGACAGGAGCTCTGAGAAGTCTGACACGCAGTCACAAATTGTGAATGCCAGGCAATTTTAATCAGATGAAAATGAAACCTAGGGATAAGAAAAGTCAGGGCAGATTTAAGGAGTAGCAGATGAAAAGTCTCTGCCTACTAGTTCATGTACTAGAATGCCTGGGATGGAACATAACACTCAATTCTTTAGATGTCAGAAAATTACTTTAAAATTACACAAGACAACAAGTTACTCCTGTTCTCACTTGCTCTATTAGCTCACTTGGCAAAAACTTGTGAAGTGCACCTGAGGATATTCCTAGAAGGACACAATGCCATTTGGCTTCATTTTCCATACTAAACAAGAGTTGGAGGAGGGGAATGAGTGTATAACATAGAAATTCCCTTGAGCTAATGTGACCTGTTGCTTAACAGAACATCCTTTAAGCTTAGAGTAACCATAGTAGTTTGCTTTGAAATAAGAATTGCATTTTACCACATTAGTGACCATGGTGGAAATGTGGCATGTACCAAACCATACGCATGCTTCCAGATCTATGCCCCAGTTTCCTGTGGAAATGCGATAAGAGGAACTTACGTGCAGGAGAGGACATTCTTCTGCCTAGATGCTCAGATCTTATTTGAAGATCACTGTGAAATAGTTTTCATACCACTAGTAGTACACATACCATAGCCTGGAAACTCCCATCTTAGATATTTCCAGTCTGATTATGTAGCTGTCAGTATACTTTCTTATGTTTTTTCAATGTGTTTTAACTTTTTGCTTGTTTGTATAGCACCTGCACGCCCCAGTGGAGGAGGATTCTACTCATGTAATGAACAACTATTTTTTTTCTCCTCATCATTCAGTGTGTATCTGTGGCTTACATACTGTGCATAATTTGAACACTGCCCTGGAGACAAAATACCCATTCACTATTTTATTATTATCCTTCAAAGCCATAACACAATCTACTTTTAAAATATCCTGAGAGATGAGGAGCGTCTTGAAACACAGGCTTAAAAAAACGAGGTCAAACGTACATGCTCACTTTGGACATCACGTTCGTGAAATCATTGTGTAGCACTTTTATGTGCTCAAAGCCCAGCTCCCAGTGCCCTGGTTTTTAGCTCTGAGTGTTCAGAAAGTTTGCAATGAACCCAAGCAACAAGGAAACCAGTGACCATCTGTGAAAAGTTTGATTTTGATACCTTGTCCAGAAATACCGTAGCAGATGAAAGAGAGGAATTCATCTCTTCAAGGTAAACTTCAACTGCTATAATAGAGACAATCCTTTTTCTTCCTGGAATCCCTAACACAGTTTGCAAAATACCTTCCAAGTTCCACAACAAAACCCAGCATTTCTTCATTATGCAATTCTATTTCATCTACAAAATGGATATACTTTTGATATTAAATAAGGCAAGAGAAAAATAGACTTTTTCATATAATTAAAGGCAGTATTGTAATGCCTTCAACTGAGGTAAGGGCCAAGTTAGGAAAGCACAATTTAGACAAGATGCCAATTATTTTCCCTAGCCTGTGAAAGCCTGACATTGCAATCTTAATGTTTCTCATCACAGCTGAAGGGATAGGGTTAGTATGTCATTTTGTGATGAAAATGTCAAAGTACTAATTTGCAAACAACCTGAAGTCAACATTTAAAAGCAATAAGAAACAAATCAAGTTATGTATTTTACATGAATTTCAAAACCCAAAATCCACTTAGCATATAAAAATACATAATTTTCTGATTTTGATCACCCTACAATTAGAGAGGACATTAAATTTCTGATACAGGATATTAGCATTTAATGAGAAGACAGAAATGTTCTTGAAAATTAAATGGATGAATTATACGCTTGTACGGGAATGTTTGAGGCAGTACACGTGGTGCAAAAGACTCCCTTAGAAGTGAAAACAACAGTTACAAATGTTGAATTACAGAAAATCTGATATTAACACAGTATCCAAAAATTACATATTGTCAACTTCAGCATTTTCCAGCTGAAATGCATTACCAAGGTTGATAAAAATGTCAGGAAATCAAAATCTCAGCATTTTGACCATTGTCACCCCTGTTCTGCCCATAAATAAAACAGAGGTCATCTTTTTAAAGCTGATCTACTCTGAGAGTACACAGATGAAATGCCAGTGTATGACATAAATAGCTGGAATGGAGGTCACGTATGCTCTCATAAATAAATACCGCAATTGCTCTCTTCTTTTTTTGCACTAAAGAAAATGACTTCTACATAATGAAATTATGTTTGAACCATACATTTCCTAACATTTCCAATAAACTGTATCTTAATGATCAGTAGCAAGAAAACTAGGCCTGAACACGAGAACCTTTTATTAACAACAGTTTATAGGTAATCATATCAAGGCAAATAATAACATTCATTTTGCAGTTGATCTTCACCAGTTTATGCAAATATTTATTTTAAAAGTTCAGTAATATATCTAAGCCTTTAAAGCCCAGAAAGTTAGCATACAGTTTAATTTCTGATAGATTTGCTGCACAGCACAACTGCTGACTCATAGACTTGTCTTCTTTCATATGGAAAAAAAAAAAAAACATTAACTGTCCAGGGGCACAAACAAAAGCTTTGTACAAAAAGAAGCCTCTAAACTGTACAGCCACTCACACCTATGCAGAGCAATTTATGCTCACCCAACAGTTATCCATTTCTTGCACTCCCTGCCACAGTTCATGGAAGATAGCTCCCCTTTGGAGGCTGCAGAACACAAACACTTCTTCCAGCCTGGTGAGACTTGGACACGTGGATTCATGATGAGATATGTCGGGTTTGGCCTGTAGGGGCACCATGAGGGAGGGGGAAAAAAAAAAAAAAAAAAGGAAACATTCAAAGCCTCTTGGAGAGTTGGCGTAATCTCCTATTATCAGAATGCCCCAACAACAACTACCCAGGAACTAGATGGTATCACTATAGGATGCAGCTATGGCTGATTCATTTAAATGTGCCCTCCTGTACCTAAATCATTGAATTTCTTTGAAGTGTAACTTTAACTAGGACCTTCCCAGGTTTATGTTAACTGGCAGGTGTATGTTACAACTATGCAACAATTGTAACATCCCTTATCTATATATACATATAATATGCCAAATAGTGATAATTGCTTACAAATGTAATTCCATCTGTGTTATTACGGTATAGGTTCATGCCAAATGGATCATGTGGACATGGCTTAAAATACACAATTTTTGTAACACAAACCAAGTTTTGAACCTTTTGCCAATATGGACTCTTGACCAGGTGCATCCAAGCACCAGAGAAATGCTTGCAGACTTTATTTCTATCGTAAGACCATGCCATACTAATTTTCCTCTGTGCCTAACAGACTTCTCAGCACAGTATGTAGCAGTCTTGAGTTGACCTGATAGCTCAGCAAATAAAGTCTCAGTTAAAGGACTTGCTCCTGGGAAGTTCTGTTAAATCTTGTCTCCAGATAGAGCAGTCAGCTCTTCAAAAAAATTCTTGGAGCTTTCAACAGTTTCTGTAGCATTTTTAGCTGTTTTAACATTTGATTTAATATTGTGCTTTCAGCACACACAGCTTACCTACTTGGGTCCTTTGAAGATAGAGTGTGGTTTATACTACACTTGTGAAATATTAGTCCTTATAGGGTCTGGTGTGTCTGGAGCTGAGAAGAAACATCTGACCAGGTAGAAACAAGCCAAAGTGCCTGGCCAGCTGGATTTTATATGGCTGCCTCTCTGCAAGCAAAGGAATAGAAAAGTAATGGGAGCATCCTCGGCACCAAGAAAAAACATCCAATAAGTCTGAAGTTATACTGAAAAATAGCCTGAGAATTGTGCTTCAGACTGAGGCTGGGAACTCATCAACAGGCAGTTGAAAGGGCTTCTTTTACAGAGTACCGGTTTTGGTTTGGAGGAGACATTTGCTCTTTTAAGCGGTGAATGTCAACAGAACAGCTTCCCCACTTTCATTAGTAAGACAAAAGGTATTAATCTGCCAGCTGGGAAAGTGTTTTCATGCTTCCATGCTGTCCAAATGTGTGTGAGAGAAAGCTTTAGTAAAGATACAACACTTAAGGAAGCCGCAATCATAAGAAAAAGGAAAGCCCTAGGTATCAGCTTGTATATACTTGATTTTACAGCTTGAGGGAGAGAAGGGAACACAGGGCCACCCAACTTGTAACAGAAGCTGCAGATCTTGAATGTCGCGCAGTACCATGAAATTGAAAATTTCTGACCCCAGGAGCTCTCCCTGTGCTGGCTTAGGGAAGTCCGGGTCCCTGTGCCCAGGAGAGCACGGTTCCTCTGTCACAGAGCTACTCTACTGACACACCAGAATTTTGGACGTGAGAAATAGCAATGTAATAACAATTGAATTTCACCCTAAATAAACTGATTTAACATGTAATTCAAGTGGTTTGCAGTCTGCTGTTGTGGAAGCCAATTCCACAGCAAGTCTAAAAGGGAATAATTAGTGCTACGGCATTCTACTCCAAGCAGTAGTGCAGTATTCTAGTGTTGATGTTGACAGATATGTATGTATTTTTGTACTGTAAACAGTTAGACTTAACTACAGGTGCTCAGACTAGAATTATTAATAATAGAATGTGATTCAATCTTTTTAAACAAGCATATTAAAAATCAAAATATATAACTAGTATACTCTACTGGACTTTTAAAAAATAAACAAAATAAATTATAATGGCCTGTGCGGCTATTCAGAGGGACCTGGACAGGCTGAAGAGTTGGGCAGAGAGGAACCTCATGAGGTTCAACAAGGGCAACGGCAGGCTCCTGCACCTAGGGAGGAATAACCCCAGGCACCAGTGCAGGTTGGGAGCTGACCTGCTGGAAAGCAGCGCTGCGGAGAGGGACCTGGGAGTCCTGGTGGACAGCAGGTTTACCATGAGCCAGCATTGTACCCTTGTGGCCAGAAGGCCAATGGTATCCTGGGGTGCATTAGGAGGAGTGTTGCCAGCAGG
>VXAA01002519.1:7058-29229 GCA_013399115.1 Anseranas semipalmata | reverse complement strand
GGTGATCTTCAAAGGTCCCTTCCAACCTCAACCATTCTGTGATTCTGTGATTCCATGATAAAAAGTCTAGATATCAATTCAAATAAAACAATATCTCTATAGGTTGGTATATACAACTCCACTATGGAAGAAAATTTTATCATTCTTCTTTGTTCCTCTTCCATAAAAATTCCAAAGCTGTGGATCACAATCCAGTCTGTTCAGGACTTTCAGAATTATTTAGTGATTCTAATACACAACCAACATGCAAGGGTTCCTGGTGTAATGGTAATACATGTAAATACTGAGGATAGCAAAAGTATCTAAATAAACAGCCATTAAATACAATCAAAACAACATATGTTCCAATCTTCCCAGCCTAGATATGGATCCCACAAATTAAACTAATTTTCTTTCTAACTTTCAACTTTCTAATAATATTTTCATGGCTACAGTGATTTGTACAACCACTAAGTTAAATTATTGAAATTAGAAAAAGTTGCAAGGGAAAATGATTGTAAGCAGAGGTTGTTCTGAACCTGGAGACTGTAGAATGAGTTTGAGAAAAGCCTGCAGATGTTTTGAAATGGATTTTGTCTGATAATAGTTCTTTAAAAAGATCATGAAATATTTTTACAGAAAACACACATAAATTGAACTTTACAGCCCAGAAGTGCTTACAGTGTTAAGAAAACAACATTATACATGAACTGAACTATTGGTATATTTTCAGTACAAGACACATCTTAAACAGCTTAGTAGTAAATTACTGAAATTGTTTAATATAGAAACGCTCACAAACATTTCCAGTATGTTTAGAAACACGTGTGTGCACGTGTGTGTGCACAAGCATGTGTGCATATTTACACATGCTCAAAATCTTGTAATTCTTAAGTGGTTTATAATTTTGTAACAAGTTGAATAACATAATATAAGTATGGCTGGTATAAAAAGCAAATCAATGATGCTCCAGTATTAATAGCTGGTATGTTTGCTGCCGTCACTGCTCCTCATATTCATGAAAAAGAAGTTAGACATGTGGAGATAATTATCCCATTATGTTAGTAGTACCATCTCAAAGATGAGATTAAAAACTGTAATTCTGTTTAATCCCTGTAGCCTGTGACACAATCAAAGAAAAAAAGGCAATGAGAATACATCTCACAAAGCAAGAGTAAAAATAATGTCATAAAGGATGCTCCGTCAGTTAAAACCTCTACATGTACTTCTGATTGCTGCAGACTAGGAAATCATTGTATAAACCATCAAGCACTGGGTTCACAGAACAGTTCTGAAATGCAAAGCAACAAATTAAACAGCACACAGTAAGAGTCAGAATCAATCAGTACAAAATTCATGTCATGCTTGAAAGCCTTACTAGAATTCATGTAGCAGTGCTTCAGTTAGTAGATCTTTTGTTAATTGAGATACAACAATACATACCAAAATTTAGTAAGAAATGGCAGATGTGCTACTAGCTGATAATTACTTTGCAAATCTGAATCAAATAATAGCTTTCTAACAATTAGAGTAATCATAGTAATTTTAAGGGTGGAGAGAACAAGGATGATATCAAGTTTGTGATATAAAAAAACTGGAATTAATACTTGAATAATCTCCATCATTAATCAAGAAATAAATCCATCTTGCAAGTGGATTTCTTGAGAGCAGTTAATAACTGCCATCACACTTTCCTGAGCCTGCAATCCAAATATAGATAGAAGAATGACTGATATTAGTTGTCTGAAAGTGACAATTCCCTTCTGAATATCGCCAGAACATGTGACCTGTATAGTATGAAGTTTTGAAGTTAAATGATCTTATAAGGAAATAATTCAGCAGCCAGTTTGATGACTACTGTGCATAAGAAGCATAGAGACTTATGTAAACCTGATGTATCTTAAAGCTGGGAAAACTGTGTCATTTTTTTAGTGTATATTCATTTAAATTTGAAAACAAAATTTGGGTTCTACTAACTTCAAAGCATTTAACTGCATTCCTCCTATCTCTAGAAGATTTGAACCTCAATTTACAGTAACATGCACTACCCAGCAGGTCATGGGATATTCCTCAGGCATGCTGATCTCTCTGATGAAGCTGTTCCTCCTCCCATTGCCGAGCTATGCAACAAAGAGCTCAACCAGATATTATAAGTTCCTACAGCCCAGTGGCAAGGGGCAGCTTCCTGCATGGACAGAATTCAGAAATGCAGTCTCTGCTGCAGTATGTCCTTCACTATTAACTCTGAATACACAGCAGATCAGGAACTGGAGAAGAGATCTTCCTCTGTCTCTCAGAGGAGTTTCACAAACATACTCACAAAGCCAGATGCTCACTCATTCTTGTCCATGTTCTGATTCTTTTCCCTCTTTGATTGTTTTAGACTGCAATCAAAACGGACCACATTAAAGACAATCTTCTGATTTTCCAGGGACCTGAATCTAAGCAACAGAAAATTCCACACATGCCCCCTGCCCCCAAAGAAAAAAAAAAAATTGATCATGATGACTCTGAGAATACAAACTGGAATTCCATTTTCAAATGATAAATTATGATATTTTTCTTTAATAGCTTGATCCTTAGCTTGTGGAAGTCATGTCAGTTTTTTGTGCCGATGTGAAGGGCAGTAGAGAGCAAGCCCAACGTATATACAATGTGAATACATTCTTTTATCGATTCAAAACTTGTCCAAGTGCATTTTTTAAATCCATCGCCAATGTGCAGCCTGACAAACTTCACAGAGGCCAATGACTGTACATCTGGGGTGTCAAACATTTCAAATTACTAGCCAGGGGAAAATGTATAAATGTGAAAGCAAAGTCCTATCTCTCACTGACCGGAAGAAACCTATTCATATAGAACAAGAACAGATGAATGAAATTCTGTTGGAAAAAACAAGTTGCTTGCTAAACCTTTGGAATTAACAAAGTAATCTGTTAGCAAACAAAAGCAGAGACAAGTTTCCAAGATCCAACATGCCAGGCCAATGAATTGTTCCCTAGAATGGCAGTTTGATGTATGCATGTGAAAAGCTACTGGAAAGGTTAATTTTTCTAACTGTGCTTCAATAGAATTCTCTCACTTGAAAGATCAAAGAAGAAATACGGCCTAGCATGGCCAGTGGATGTTGCTGTGAATTTATGCTGTGCTTTAACTAGTAGATTACAGGGGACAAATACAAAAAGAAGAAACAAAATTTAAATTCTACCAAAAAATAGAACATTGCTTTTTAAAAGCAAATTATTTTTTCCTGAAAAATCCTATTACATCAACTCTTCCAAGCAAAGTACATACGCAAATCTTCATTCTTTGCAAAATACTGGTGTCCAAGATTTTACTGAACGGTTTATGTCAGTGATGACACAAAGTCTGTTCCTTGGTTGTTAAGTGAGTGAAGACATTTGTTTCAAATATACTTTTATGAATTTTTATATTCTGTGACTCATAAGAGGAGACAGACTAAATGAAGTGTATGGAGTACCTGCTGTAAACTATATACTTTCTTAAGGGTATGGGAGAGACTTAACATATTCGACATACCTGACTTTTTGGCAAAACATATGATCTGGCACTTGAAACAAACGATCTCCACTTTCCTAAAAGTGCCAACTCAATCATTTTGAATAAAAGAAAGATTCAAAATGCTATAGCCTTGGTTCAGTGAAGATCAGCTCACAGATGCTTATTGTCCCAGTATCCTGGAGATGTTTCAGATCTGAACAGAATCTTAAAATGTCACCGAATGACACTGATTGCTCCTCTGAAGTGGAGAGTCAAAAGGAAGCATGCCATGATGGAAAGAGAAGTAAGGCCGGCATCCTCACTGAAGGATGATAACAAAAGAAATGCTCCCAAGTTAGGAGAATGGGATCTAGTGAGGGTTGAGGTTGATGTGACTTTCCAGGGATGCTGAAGTGAAGAGGTGCAGAGCACAACAGCAGCTCACAGGTGCATATTCCCCAGCAAAGTCTGCCTGTATCTTCTTTCATTAGCTGCCTTAGGTTCTGTCCATTCATGGCATTTTCCTTTGCCACAGGAAAGGACTCCAGTCCTTATTGCAGTACACCCTTTCCCTGGCAGCTACCTGACCACGGAGAGTCCCTGGGAAGGGGAAAAGCCCTCTTTCCTCCTTTCCCGTTCCCCCTGCCCTTTCCCCCTTCTCCTTCTCTGTTCCTTCTTCCTTCTTCCCCCTTCCTCTTTCCTCTTTCTTCTACGCCCTATGAATTGTCTTTAAGAATTTCACTTCACTTCAGATTTGGATTCAGAAGTCTCCGTGAGCTTCTCTTGTGTTTTGTTATTTGTTGTTGTTGTTGTTGTTGTTTTCCTTGTCTTAATATTTTGCAGTTTTCACAGGGACCTATAGCATGGTCAGTGTAAAGGGAACCAAGTGTGAGGGAACCAAGTACAGGGCTTCTGACAAGCAGAAGCATTTATACAGATGGAGCCACCACAGTGAGCCTGAAGCAGGGACAGGGACACATGCTTAGTGGGGAGGAAAAAGAAAAGGGGGCAAAGAGGGATAGGTCCTGACAGGAAATCTGGCCATTCCTGAATGAGCAAGCTTGCTCACTCACTGACTTATCACAGATTCCAGCTGCCTCTCAAATGCCTGGTTCAGTCAGGAGGACGGGAGAAAAGAGAAGAGTGGCAGTGACCTGGCAGTGGCAGGAGGTGAGCTGTGGCTTTCTTGCAAAGTTTTGTCACCACTTTGGGTCCATCATGTCAACAGTGTGACTTGGAGAACTAAGGACAGGGCTTAGAAAAAGTACTAGTTCACAAAATGGTGATTTGCAGCTCTGAAGGAAAAGCTATATATTAGATAATGTCACAGACTGTCAGACCCAAGACTTTTAATTAAAGCATGTGCAGTCATGCTCTTCAGACCTCTCAGCAGTGATATTCATCTCAAAATGAGATATTTTCAGAGGCAGAAGGCTGGTTGGCAACAGTTTTGAAGGAGAGGGGTGCTAGGCCAATCTTTCTGAGATCCTGGTTGGGTCTGGGTGAATCAATAGTATCCCGGTACCCAAAATTGTTCCTGACATCAGTGTTCATGGTGGAGTCAAGTGACACAAGACCAACAGAAGAGACTGAAGCAGAAGACACAATCCTTTTGTGCATTGACCATGTCTGAAACAAGATACTGGCTGATGCTGGCACTCTGTGTCAACAGCAATCTAACTGCTCAGATAAAAAGGGACATAAAAAGTCCTTAGCTTTCTCTCAGAACATCTTCATGCCCTTTGTTTCAGTACAGCTGAAACAGTAGAGTTATATACTATCATAGAACTGTATAACACTGCAATGAAGACTTTGCACTGCCATTTTCCTAGCCACTTCCTCCAAAATGTTTGACCTCTGAACTCCATGAGTTCCTTATCTTTAATTTTACGAAGTGAGGAGCTGCAAGATGCCCACAGAGCTCTCACTGGAAGCACAAATACAGATATGACATGTAGATATGAGCCAGCACTTAATGAGATCTTCTAGCAACTGTGATGATGGAGTAGTAGAGATCATTCAGGTAAACTGGTTAAGACAGGCTAGTAGTTTACAATGAATATGTAACCTCAAAAGCCATCAGTGCTAGCTAACTTATTCAAGATGAAGTTTCTGATGACTCCAATGGAGTAAAAATACCAGACTAATCTGCCAGCTACATCACTGCAATTCACTGTGTGAATGTGAGCCTGCTCAAATAAATGCAATCCATACTGCACCGGTAAAGTACACACGTGGATAACCTCCTCCTTCCCCCCGACTTGCAACGTGTCAGTGTTCTCATTCCTTCAAATCTTAGTCACTTCAATCTGTCAGCAACGTTTACCAACATTGCAGATTGCAGTGGGTTTCTTCAACAGTTGTTAAACTCTGGAAACAGATGAAACTCCTACCTCACTGGAAGTTCACTGAATGGGTACCAAAGTGTGATTCTAACCTACAGATAAGAACCACTGGGTCCTGTTATCACCATGAAACCATGCAGCCCCTGGATTTCTCTTTTTTCATATATTTACCTTAAGAATTAGCTTACAAAAAAAAAATGCTTATATTAAAGATAATGCTGTTATGAGAAAATTTGAGAAGAGCATTACCAACATCTTTACCAAAAGCTATGTGTCTTCCTGCAAAATACAGTAGGTCTTAAAATGCTTTCCTGGTGTTCCTGTTTGTCAATGAGTTAAGTACATGCTGATTTAGGGAAATATTTTCTACACACTTACCTCCCATTTTTGTCATTTGCATGTCTAATCTATGTGTGATGCACTGTTAATTTACCCTGCAGTGTTCCCTTGGAATATAATTTGTATGCACATGAAATATCAATGTAATATCTAGAGATGAAATCCAATGGAAATGGTTTACTGTGAAATCCAGTCTTTGTTCCTTCATTTTTCCACTTCATTGACTGTTGCTTTTTTAAAGTACTTGTAGAGCTCTCTTGCACAGCCTTTCATTATGTTGCATTATTTCTTTATTTGGGAAATAAAACTAAAAAGTATTTCTATACAACCTAATTTCCTATAATTTTGGGGATGATATTAAGACAGTTCTTCAGGAGAGGAAATGCTAATCAATTTTATTTCAAAAACACATTGAAATTCCACATAAATTGGTGCCAGAGTGCAAATGCTACTCAACTGGGAATGGAGAGGGGAGGGAAGAGAAATATATGCCAACTCTCACTTCAATACAAAGGGTGCAAGATACGTTTTATTTGAATCAAATGCTATTTAACAACTTAAGCATCTGGGGCACATCTGATAACTTGGGTAAAATGTATTGATTTCTCTATTGATTTTTGTAATATACCTTCTCTATGAGGGAGCTATAACTGAAAGCAGCAAGTGACTCCGCTAATGCCAACTCTAAGTAGTGTGGAGATGTACTGATATGCAAGATGGGTCATCACTGAATTCCAAAATACTACGGATCCTCACTTTTCACTTGGAGGAAATACATGGCATTGGTGTCTTTCTCACTTGGCTTGCAGTGTTTGCATTTTATTTTCAATATGAATCTTTTAATGCATTTTTCTATTGATATGAAAAAGTGGCTTTATTCATAAACTAGAAGACGTACACATGGATTGACACACTATACCTTTATACTATCGTATATTAATTTTAACCTCAGGATGAGGCACGTAGAGGCCTTTTCTTCAGTCTCAAAAGTGATTTGTATGATGAAATAATACACAGGAACATACATAACACCTGTGAATTTCTGGTCAGTTTATTTCCAGAAGTAACACTGAAATGCTGAAATATTTGTCACTCTCGCTGGGCATTTTTATGTAAACAACAGATAAAGAGGAACTCTTGCACTCTTGAAAACACAAGAACTTCTGCCATTGACTTCAATGAAGCCAGAATTTCCTGGCCACAAACAAAATTTGCCTCTGAACACACTGCAAGTTTTACTATGCACTGTTGGATTTAGCCTTACAGTCTGTTTTCTAAAATTTAGATCATACTCACAAAATATGGCTCAGAAGCATGGGAATTTTTCAAAAAAAAAAAAAAAAAAAGCCTAACAAATCACTAGGAAAGGCAGCCTGGAGTTACACTTTGCACTGTAAATATTTTCACACACTAAACAACACCTGAAGTATATTCTCAGCTGTAGGAACCCAGATTTTATATTTCAACTCTGAAGGTCCAAGAATAGATTCTGTATTAAAGAGTATTGAGGGCCCCCATAGCCCTTTAACCAATTGCCAACAGGATTTTCTGCAAACCCTAACCATGAAGAGACATTTGATGCTGCTCCTTGACACTAATTGCCAGGAAGAACAGGAAAGATCTAGGCCAAATAGGTAAATGGCTGCACTATGAGAAGCTTTTGCTACTCTTTGTACAGAGTCGTAATAAAATTCGTGGTCGCTCTTGCTTCCCTAGCAAGCATTATGTTTGCTCCTAGTTTCCCTGTCGGACTTTATTCGGACATTTTTTATTGCATGTAACATTTTAGAAACAATTCCTGATGTCTGTCAAAATGTTAAGAGAAATGCAGCACCCAGTGCTTCTGAGAGGTGCACCCTGAGAATATGTATTGTGCAAAAAATGAGAGGGTGTATTTTGGAGGGGGGCGTGTGGAGGGGAAGGAGCCAGAGTAGATTTCAGTGTGCTGCGTTCCAGGGATCACAAACCACCCCGAACCTTCACTCGAAACTGTGACTGCTGGTAGTGGATCATCTGCGCGCAGTCAGAGAGTGGTGCGTTATCTGCGGGCTGCACAATGACCCAGTCTGCACTTCAGCTCCAGCTGAAGCAAAGCTGAAATCCAATTACCGGCAGCCAGCACATCTCCTCCTCTGGCATTATCAAGCCCAGCTCTTCAAAGTTTTATGTAATTCTACACGAAAAACAAAGAATTTTCTTGTTAAGTGCTATTGAATCCTGGAATCTTTCCCCGTGCGTCTCGCACAGCCTCATCCTGGAAACAACACGTCCTCGCTCCGCCGCGTTAATACAGCAAGGAGTAATTAAACACCGGGAACGGGCCGGGGGGGCGGCCCCCGCCCGCCCCGCTCCGCCGTGAGCCACGCGGTGGCACCAAAGCGCCGCTCTTCCCCCGCTGCGCGCCCCCTGCGCGCCCCGCTGCGCGCCGCAAGGGCGCGACTCGCACCTGTTTGGCTCTTCGCTACCGTTTCCCTGTCTCGGTACAGGGAAATAGGACGGCAAGTCTCCTGCGTCCACCAAAAAGAGTCCCCAGCATCCTCCGTCTCCGAGCGCTGCTCTTTGCTCCATGCTTGTGCTGCAACTGGTATGAAAATAGACATACGCGCTTTTAAGAAATGCTTTTAAGCTGCCTTTCCAACTTTCTATTTTTTTTACACTGCCTTCACTGATCATAACACTGTCAAACACCCAAAAACACTGACTGGCTCTATCTGGGCACAACTTTGTGGCTGCACACAGTCCCAGTGTAAGACAAAACCTATTCAGGCACTGCCGTATCTAAGTGACTGTGCTAGATCCTGAGGGACAGCTGGTTTGCATTACATATATAACTTAAAAGTCCCACTCAGGCCCTGACTCCTCTGCACTAAATGCTGGACAAACAAAGCCTTACCCAGTGCCCACTGAAGCCAGTGGCGGTTGTCGGGCCCCATGGTGAGTGTTCCTAGCCCGAAGAGCTTACAAGTCCAAAAAGACAAAACAAACAATGACAGACATAACAGGCATGCAGGCAGCTGCCTTGGCCCTGACCCTGCAATTTTTTCTGGTCTGGTTTAACCCTGTCTGAGAGGGTGCACGATCTGGACTCTTATTTTAAATGCAAATCTCGCCTGCTTACTAATCCGAGAAAGCTGAATATACTTTCTTTAATGTATTCTAGGTTGAGCTTTTAAGAGCAATATCAACATTCAATGTTTTCATACATTTAAACCATCAACAGAAAATAATAAAGTACTAAATATTTGGCTTCTCATTTGCTTCTCTCTTTTAAAAAAGATATTTGTCCTTCTCTTTTCTCTCCGCACTCTTTCTTTTCTTTCCTTTTTTTTTTTTTTTTCTCAGCACTTGCCATTCTATCTTAATTATGCCTGGTTTTATGCACCATTTCCTATTTCAGGTTTCTATCTTGTGTGTTTATCTTTACTCATGTGTATTCCCTCTAGGTATCAATGAAACTATTCACATGCTTAATTAAACACAGACAAAACTTTGTAAGATTATGACTGCTTTTTATGCAACAATTAATCCCTAGGTGTTATTTTACTGAGCTCTTTCCGTTTTACCTATCTTTTGACATAGGCTCTAAGGCAGCGGTTCCAAAACTACTTAAGTTCTGCCTTTATGTTTTCTGTGGGATTTCAGGTCCCCAACCTCCAGCCACATCAACCATCCCAAGTGCAGGAGTCTATACTGCTTGTTACACCTCCCTGAAACTCCATTCCAAGGTCCCACTAACCTGCCCCAGTCCTGCTTTCCACCTTGAGCTCCACCAGGTCCTGCCACCAACCTTCCAGCAGAAGCTCCCTGGGCTCCCTCATCGCTTTGTTCACCAAACCAGCGTTAACCAGACCACCTTACCCCTGCCTTCCACTGGCCACCAAATCTTCACAGCATCCCCCAGAGACTGATCTTCCCCCAGCACAAAGCTGGTAAAAGGGCTGGAAGGCATGTCCTACGAGGAGGGGCTGAGGACGCTTAGGTTGTCTAGTTTGGAGAAAAGAAGGCTCAGAGGTGATCTCTTTGCTCGCTACAACTTCCTGAGGAGGGGACATGCAGAGCGAAGTGCCAGTCTCTTCCTGGTAATCGATGACAGAACATGTGGGAACGGCACAAAGCTGCTCCAGGGGAGGTTCAGACCAGACGTTCAGAAAAATTTCTTTACCGTGACGGTGGTTAAACACTGGAACAGGCTTCCTAGAGAGGTGGGTGATGCCCCATTCCTGTCAGTGTTCAAGAGGCATTTGGGCAATGCTCTCAATAATATGCTTTAACTTTTGGTTAGTCCTGAAGTGGTCAGGCAGTTGGACTTGGCGATCTTTGAAGGCCCCTTCCAACTGATCTATTCTATAAAGACCCATTCCCAGCCCAAACCTTTTACAAACAACTTCATTCCCTGCCAAGGAAGTAGCTCCTGCCTAGCCACAAGCTCCATGCAAGCACTGCTTGACTCCCTGTCCTCAGTGATTCCCACCAACTGTGACAGTCTTACAGTAAAGAAAGTTCTTCAAAGATGAGAGGAGAGTAAGACAGAAAAGGAACGTAGAGAGGAAAAAGAAATGGAGGAGATAGGATAGGAATTGGATGGAAAAATCCTGAGGTTTTCGAATCTTCCTCAGCTCCCCTTCACGTGGTGGCATCCCTCCCAGCTTCAGATCAAAACAGAGATGAATTTATTTGACTTGTAAAAATGCAAACCATAAAACTTTCCCCTTTTTATTTAGTGAAATTCTACTTGTTGATAAATTTGCCAACCCTGATTTCTGAAAATCATTCCAGTTACCCTCCATCCCTGTTCAACACTTCTACCTGCAATTATCCTCTGTCATGCAATGGGAATATCACAGGACAGAAACCATTAGGTTAGTCTTCACATTTTGAGCACTTGAGGTCTTGCTTTTTTAACTCCCTGATCAGACTGCATCCAGGAGGAACTCTAGTGTCTGTTGTTTTCTTGGGAATAGCATTTTGTGGGTCATTAGTAGGTATCACACACATCCCAGCTGAGCAAAGTAATTCCTTTACAAGCTATTTTAAGAAAACATCAAGCAGTCAGTGAGACCCCTTTTGTGCTTAGGTATTTGCCTAATTTTTTACTGTGCTGCTAAACTGATGGTACCAACATGATTTGCAAGAGGTATTTGGTAAACCTGTGTGTTTCTTTCTAAAAATCTACCAGCAGGTTAAGACTTCACATGAACTTGTTGCTGCTTACAATGATGCTGTCTTTCTCCAGACTTTGATAATTTCTTTGCAGACGAAATGATAGCAGGACTTGTTAACTCTCACTATCCCCTCTCCTGAAGCAAATTCTTTACAGAGCACTGGGTTGTTTTTTTTTTTCAAATGTTCTTTGGGAGGTATTTAGGATCCCCACCTTCAAACTTGAACTTCAAAGTCGAGTAGTATGTCTAGTGCCCATCTTCTCAGCATATTTTTCAAGAACAAATTATAAACATTTCGAGCAAAGTGCACTTATTACAAGTTTGTTTGCCAAGTACTGCTGCCTCCCTTCCAAGTTTCAGCTACGTCAAAGCATCTGGTTTACAAACAGGTTCCTCCCCTCGACTGGTACATGGATGCCAGGGTGTAGAGGCTTATCGCTAATAAAGGAGTTTCCCAGATGAAAGCAGAAAATGCCGTGGGAGTCACTTAACAGACTCTCACTTGTCACAGAGTGTGTAGGCATGTTGTAGTCACTGAGCAGATGAATGAAGTGATGTGCAGGAGGAGTGATTTACCCAAGTTCTTCAAGAGCCCAGTCTAAAATTCCACAAAGTCGATAGATTCCTGTTGATTTCTATGGACCTTACACTGTGCTTTCAGGAAATTACTTATTCTAATCATGAGACACTGCCTGCCCTGGGTTTATCTTCTTTAGAGGAGTATGCAGTGATTTGAAATTCCTGCGTATTTGCAATTAGTTTAAAAAAAAAAAAAAAAAAAAAGTTTACTGATTAGATAGATATCAGTCTAAAATATTTTGTTCAGAAAGCAATGCTGCTCTCAATCTCATTTTTGCTTACAGCTATAGCAAAGGCGACTTACGTAAAGGATAAGTTATTTTAACTTGACGCTCGGGTCAACCCCAATTTCAAGAGAACATAAATCTGGCATAAAGCCATGTGCTTCTTGTGCATCACACTCCACAGTGAGATCTACCACAGACTCAAATACGGAGTGCCTAAGCATTTTCTTTTCTTTTTTTCTATCACAGACTGCATAGCAAAATTAAGAATTTTCAAACAACTCTCTGAAGATTTGTGGGAACTTAGGAAGAAGTTACACCAATAAATGTTAGCCTGATTGGAACATTTAATAGGTATGACAGAATGGCTATTACTACATTCTCTCATGGCTCTACTACTAAATAGGATTTTCCCGTCCTTTACAGCAGATTTTAAGGATCTCTCTCCTGATTTCAGGGGATTTCACCCTAATTTGCAGCGATATGTCGAATGTGGACTTAGCTCAAAAAAGCTAAGTCTTGTCTAGACAATGGTGCTGGTCGGATTTTTCAGAAATCTCTTCTTTCATTCCTGCTAAAGGATTTCAGCATTTTTGTGAGTCCATTTAAGTACTGGTTATAATAACCTATATAATATAACATAATTTGCACAGTTCATCTTTATATAACTTCCTCCAGAAATAGCTCTGTATGAGATTGATGCCTGATCCTATGCCATATTGTACCTTGACTTGCACTTCCTTTGTTAGGAGGAAGGAACACTGAGTCACGAAGTACCGAAGATTCCAAATTTCATTTCAGAATCATCCTTTTAAATTGGTATAAAAAAGCTTTCAATAGCACAGAAAATCTTCAAACCTTTTGCTGTCTCTGTTATCAAAATACTGAACTGTGCCTGCTCACTTGCACAAGTCTTTGTTTGCATGTACACTAGACAAGTAATCAGATGTATTATTCTCACACAATGCCTTGCAGCGTGGATGCTTCACAAACTGAATGGGTCTGTCCCTATCTTTTGCATGTGTATGCAGGACAAAAGGGCAAAAGGAGTCTTCCTCAGGTCTTACAAATCCCTTGCAATGACAAATACAGTATTTGCAGAACAGTTTTTTTTTTTTTCAGGCCCTGACTGCAAAGCACCTCCGATTCTGGTTACACCTATACCAAAATATTAACTCAAGGCTTTGGTCCATGTGGAAGCTCAGCCTGCACAGCTTACATGTTGGCTTGTGTCTAGTTTGTATCATCTGACTGGACACAAGCCCAGGGAGCTGATTGTTTTCATGATGGCTGTATCTGCATAAAATCCTGGCTAAGTGCTCAGAAATTTGAATAGTCATCTTTATTACCATAAGCCCAAAATTAAAAAGAGTAGAGAAATAATAATGATGCACCATTAAGGCATAGCAAAAAGCAAGTGTTTTTCCTGGAGTGGAGCAAAGAAGGGGGTGGCTACGTTTGATAGCAACAATGGTTACATCTTTCAACAAGCCACTGATCATAGTGAAAGTGGCATGCTACTAGGAAAAAAAACACCTGATTCTCAAATTTGTGCTTATTGTTAGCTTTTCATTTCAGCGATGGGGAATCCAGCGCAAGAGCTGCCTGAAAATAGGACCTGCCATCTGGCTGAGCCGAGCAGTACATAACTGTTTTTCAAGCACATCATTTTATGGGCTACCTAATCTGGTGCCCTTCCTGTGAGGATGTGCATGTAACTCAGCCCATCTCCCTTTCGGCTGCCTTTCAGCTCCAAGTGTTGTAGTAAAAGATTCTTCTCTGTTTATTCTGTTATGTTTTTCATTAAGAAGCTTATATATTGTCTTCTTTTCTTGTTCTGGTACTCGAAATGCTGAATTATTGCTCATGGTTCTGTGTGACCTGGTTCTGATGTTATTAGTCTAGCTGCTGTATTTTTGTTATAAAGTATTTCAGGTATATCGCTCTTTTGGAACAGTACATTTCTTTTGTGAAAGAACTTCTATTGTGTGCCTGTTTTTCACAATATATATATGTGGTGCCTACTGTAAATGGTTGTCTGCTGTATACATAAAAATAAGCTGTTTTAATCATAATGTGCCCATCATTCCTGCTGGCCAATTTACAGTGAAAAAGTTTTGAATGTTAAAAAAAAGAAGTACTGGTATTCCTGGAAATTTTCTATTAGGGGAGGAAAAAAAAACAAAACCTAATCTCATTGAATACTACCAAATGGAAAAAAAATCCAAGTGTGTACTATTCTCTGTTATGTTTTCTGAAGCTCGTCAAATGTAGGCTGTTTCATATCAATGGCAGGAATGAAATGTCAGAATTAAAGGCCTTTCGAATTTTCCTGGATCTCAGCAGCCAGAACAGAGAGGCATCTTGAGCTAACCTCTCCTGATGAAGAGGAGCAAAGGGAAAGAGGAAGTCTACAATTAAAAGAAGCCAGAACTGAAGTGATGATGTGATTTACAAATCAGAGACACAGCTTTCAGAAACAAACAGAACATGTCTGTGATCCGATGACTTTCAGTGTCATATTTTCCATCTCTGTCCCACTAAAAAGTTTTCAAAAGTCCAGATTAGACTGAAATGGGAGGAAAGGGATTTGTTCCCCCCAGTAAGGTTACTTATTCCACACAAGAAAACTTTGACTTGCATTGAGGGCTCTCATTGCCTTAGGAATGTAAGAGGTTAATTCAAGCTGTCTTGATATCAGATAATAATTACATGATTTATGACCTCTGTCATAAAGCATCCAAGAGATCAAAGACCAAAATAATGTTGGTTCATTTTATGTTGATTTTGTTCAATGTTAGTAACAGATGGAACATTTTCTTTTTTTTTTTTTTTTTTCACTAGAAGTCCGTTTTTTTTTTTCTTGCTTTAGGTCCAGTAAGCTGATTGTTGCTTAATACACATAATT
Organism: Anseranas semipalmata; assembly: GCA_013399115.1. Classification (NCBI taxonomy): domain Eukaryota; kingdom Metazoa; phylum Chordata; class Aves; order Anseriformes; family Anseranatidae; genus Anseranas; species Anseranas semipalmata. The sequence goes on along the minus strand of VXAA01002519.1, from coordinate 14,192 downwards.
TTCACCATTTTTCCTTGAACTTGATCATGTCTTTCACCCATAACATATCCATAAGAATAGACATTTGGTATCATGAAGGCAATTCCTAAACTTTTTAAAAACAAGGATTCAAAAAAATGTCTTAGCTTTGGGCCACAGGACAGTTCTGCATAAAAAATTCATTTTTAAATTTATTTTTATTTACACCCTTTTAAAATCAGTGGCGCACCCCTAACCGGTTTTACTGCAGAGTCCTTTACAAAAATTTCATTAAGTGGCAGACTTGTTCTTTGGTTTGGTTCATTTAATACAGCAAACTTTTCTGTTGCAATAGTACAGGTACTCTTTTCTGCAGGGAGGCATATGAAAAGTATCATCAATACGGAAATTCAAGGAGTTTAGGTACGAATAAACTAATTACCCAAGTTGGAATTTTGACAAGACACTAAAATCAATATCGCCTCTTCCTTATACCAATGCAATGAAGAATAAGTGACAGGGTAAGTGCTCAGGACTTTACTTTCTATATGTCATTGGAGAGAGACTACAGTTTCAGCATCAGAGTGTCTTTTGGCACTGGACGCAGGGCTGGATCAATACAGACACCAGAACAGGAATGTCACCTGCCAGGATTTTTACGGGGTGCCTGGTTTAAAAAAAAAAATAAAAATTGATTAAAGCCCAGGAACAACTCTCCGAAGGCTTTTCTTTCATTCCCAGACAAGTCATAGAATTCCTCTGTGAACTTGGGCACTCTCTGTCTCTCAATTTGTCTTCTATTTAATGCAAATAATAACACTTACTAACTTCATAGGATTTCTGAGTGACTCATTAATTTTTGTAAAACATGACAAGATTTTTTGCTGGAAAGCAATATAAAAGTGCCAAGTTTTACTTACACACTTATTAGTACCCTATACACTAGTGTACCCTATACACTAGTGTACACTTAACAAACTAGTTATGTTTGTAAAACAACTTCCAATGGTATACTTACGTTTTTTTCCAGAGGTGTCTTGTTTGTTTGTTTGTTTGTTTGTTTTTAATACATTATCTCCTAAAAGTCTGGCTCAGAGAAAGATATGCCATCACTAAGGTCTCTTTCGATTCCTCAGGATCATACGTTTGGTACTGATGCATTTGTAGGCCTTTGTTTTGATGGCTGCAAAGTCCCAAAAGCTTAGTATTTCAGCCTGGTCTTTTCAGAGCCTTCCAAAGTATAAAACCAGAAGTACCACTGCAATCATATGGTCTGACTTCTTGTATAGAGCAGGCTGTTAGAGTTGCCTGCACTAATTCTTGTTTGAGCTACAAACTGTCTTTTAGAAAAGCGTGTTACAATTGCTGTTGAGGATGTTAGGAAGTAGCTCACTCCAACTGGCAGAAATATGCATCCTCATTTCCAGCATGAATTTGTCCAGATTTTCCTACTATTTCACCATATTGCTAATTTCATGTATTTTCTAGACTTAAAAGTCCATAACCAAACCTGTAAAATTCCCTATGACAACAGCTTAGAGGTTGTTCCAAATCAATCTTTAATATTCTCAACTGATAAACCTAACAGATCGAGCTCTTTTACCCTGAGGCATGATTAACCGTCCCCAAGTCATGCTTGTGACTCTTCTCTGAACTTCCTAAACATTATTCCTGAACCATGGACCCCAGGACTGGTCAAAATATTTCAATAATGATTTCATCAGTGCTAAATACAACAACAGTGTAATAACTCTCGGCACCTATCTTCATTCATTATTCCTCTGATGCCTATTTATTAAGCTCATATTAGACATTTGGTGCACTGTGTCACATTGGGAAATTATACACAGATGACTATGAACTCTGATCCCCAACTCTTTTGAGAAGCATTGCTTCAGAGAACAGAGGATCCAATCTCTAATTAGAGGCTGAAATGCTACTTCTTAGATTTTTAGTTATGTTAAATATATTTTGCCATACTAATATACATACTGTTTGCAAGTGATTTGATTACTCTCTGTTGATGACGAGCCTCTGTGTTGACCATTCCTGCAGTCATTGTTATGTTTTCAAACTTAGGCTCTGATGGCCCAGCTCTGGTGATCCAGCTGGGGCAATGGTCAATGCTTAAAGTTTCAGTTGATGGAGGAAGACTCTTTCAAGATGTGTTCCTGTGAGAACTGTATAATTCTCAGCTGTGATTAGATAAGATATATTTCTGAATCCAACAGAGATGAGCAAGGAAGATGATCGTCTTTTGTCCACCCGATATAAACCTGCAAGTTGCTATTGATGAGAGACTATCCAGACCTTTTAAAATAAAGATGCTCAGTATCATCTTTTGGTATTGAACACCACAGTTTAAGACCTTGTTGAATGAAAATGAATTGTCATTCCTTTGTTTTACATTAGCCTTGCACTAATACTGTGTTAACATTTTTCTTGTATTATGAGAACATATGAAAAGACTGGGTAAAATATTTTTAAATTATGTCTTTGATGCTAAAAATTTCAGTTAAATCTCTCCAAACTATCCTTTTTTTTTTTTTTGGCAAAGTAGACTACATAATATCAGTGCCAGTGTAAACACTAGCCTTCCTAAATCCCCCTGCTACAGGTTAGAACATCCTTTCTCACCTCTTAGCTAAAGAAATTCATAATATGGTGAGTCTTAATTGAAAAGTACCTCTAAAATGTACAGCTGTGTTACAAAAGAAAAAAAAAAAAAGCTATAAGGTTTGGTTGAAAGTGAAACATATTTAGCCAAAGACACTATTTAAACAAGTCCTACAAAGAGTTACAGATTTTACAGTATAGATAGGTATACTCATCTTTAAAGTGAGAAGACTTTAGATAATCTCAAGATTTCGTTGACTCATTGTCCCTCCAGCTCTTCTCAAGTAATAAATTCTTAGCAAAAAGCATTAAGTAATGAGAAGAGAGAGAAATCTTCAGTGGGTCGAAGAGGATAGGTTAATTGCACTTCTTACTAGAAATGCTACATATACGATATGAGCTTCTTAAATTCCATTTTGTAATCCTTATTTTTCTGTGTCTTATTCAGAGATGACATTTATTACTGTAGATATTTGGGACAAACAATGCTGGTTTTGCACAAAGCTTAATAGAAGGACGTTATTTGCCCCTCTTCTAAAACGTGCTCAGAGGAATTGTTGGAGGGTCTGTCAGAACTAGTTACAGCTTCTTCTTTCTCAGCCTGCCCTGTCCTGTCTTGCTTTGCTCCTCAGCTGAAGTTAGAACATAAAATAAGTTTGTGAACTCTATATGGTTCTAATTTATGAAGCTGGCTTTGGTCCCTAAGGGACCATATGCCGGCCAGAAATCATCACAATAAAGACACAGTTCATCTTCCCTCTGAATTTCCCAACCTTTCTTTTGCTTAACATGCTTTTTTGGACAAGACAGAAAGCAGTGGGAACCAGCTCCTCTGGTTGTACACCATTTGACAGTTTCCTTCAGCCAGGGGAATTTCTACATTGGCATCTGTGACCAGATTCCAAGTTTCTTTACTGTTCAAAGACTGCAAAACAGCTGGGTCAAGGGGCAGAGAGTCTATCTGAATTTATTTTGCTTAAGCTTGAGGTCTGGTCTTGCTTAGCTAACAAGATCTCATTACATCATAGCCCATGCAGCTATGCCTTACAATGTGTGCTTTGGACAAGATGGTGAAAAGCAATTAAGAGAACAGTGAACACAGAGATTGCTCAGGTTTCTTCAAACTGAGATTTTTGCACCAAATACTCAAGTTTTCACTCAAAAATTGTTCAAAGAGGAAAAGGAAAAAGAAGAGATGTACATTTCCTTAATACTCACAGTTTTAGCTTGTGAGAAAGATCCCTTGCTTTACAAAAGAGGCTAGATTCTTTGTTTCATGATAAAATTTTCCTCTGATATGTGAAGTTATGGAGAATTCAAATAAGAAAACAATAGATTTCTACCTGTTACACAGATATTTTGTGGACTGCCAAACTGTAAATTTTTCATCTTAGAGTATTGTTTAACAAAACAAAACACAAAATACTTGAAAATGTGTTGTCAGTGCTTTCATACTTGTGTTTTCACACTTGCTTCAGCACATTGATAAAAAAGGAAGAATATTTACAAGACAGAAGCCAGCTAAGCTTTGAACCCAGAATTTTTCCACTCTGTAATAAAGTGGTGCATGCTGCATGAATTAGTGGAACAGTGCTTCAGAGTAATAGGACGTGTACTGTCAACAGCCATGGCTATGTTTGTTCCCTGGCTACAAATTACTGTTGTCTTCAAATTGGGCTGCAAGATCCATTGTAAACTAACTGAAATAGATTTTTTTTTTCCAGTGCACAGTATAACAGAGTCCTCAATGTGCAGGTGTTAACTGCAATTGAAATTGAAATCTTAACTATTAATAATTATAACACATTTCTTTTAGTGATAATTCCTTTCTGTTTATGAGTACATCTTCCCACATGCAATCCAATACAGCGGTGTTCCTGAATTTTTAAACTGCCTGAAACAGCAGCTGTAAGGAATAGAGTGGATGGTCCCATTTTTCTTCATGGGGTGTTAAATACCTGGTGATGACAATTCTAACCTCAACACTGCTCATAGCCAGACCTTGCTGTTGTGATCATGGAACCCTAACTCATACACAGCACATGCGATGAATTTTTCCTGAGTTAATTTTTATTTTAATGATAGTATATGCATAGGAAAATACTCACACTTGCTTTAAAAATTGATTGTGATGGGAAACCCATGAGAGCATGTAAGAAATTATTCCAGAATAGTCTTACTGTTAAAAATGTTCCTCTGCACTGTAGTCTGAATTGGTCTCATTGCAAATGCCATCCTTTTGGAATCTGTTACACTTTGTCTGCAACAATGAAGACCCCTCTATTATAAAAATATATTGCTTTGTAGGTATTGTGATACATACTTCAAAATTTGTTTGAATTCTTGTTACTCTCCCATTAACCTTCTCCAAGTTTTAATCATCTCTCTTGAACTGTGGACCTACATTTCTTCTGATCACAGCATTGAACTGAGAACCGAGCAAGGATTTTGTTCAGTTGATTGTCTGTCATGATCCCTGTGGGTTTTTAGAAGAGCTGTTTTCTTTCCAGCACAGGCCCTTTGTCTCATCTTCAGCCCCTCCCAACACAAATATCCTGTGTGCATTTTGCATTCCTTTTTCCCATGTATCATTTTAGCATGTATTTCATTCATTGTTCAGGATTGGTAACAGATTGACAAGCCTATCCACACTGTCTTGTTTACCACTTAAAAACGCAGTTAAAGCATTTGCATTCTTCCATTCTTTTTGGAACTTGCTTTGTTTTCCCAGATTTATTGGAAATCCATATTAATGGTAAAGCAAGAACAACATCCCACTCTTTTAAGACTCTTGAATATCAATTATCTATGTCTATTTATTTTAAAAACTCTAGCTTTTGTAACTGCTGCTTATTGTTCTCTTTTGTTGCTCTAAAATTCAAAACTATTTATTCACCACGTGCTATGATCAAATAATTCTGCTTTATCTTTGTAATTTTTAATTCTGCCATCAGCTTTTCCTTATATGACATTGTCACCAAATTCCATCTTATGGTGGATGCAACTCTCCCAGTTAGAAAACTATTATTTATAGAAGTAACACTCCCTATAAATTTTATTGTGTTTTCTAGAAATGGCAATATTAAATCCCCATTTTATTAAATTTGGGTTGAACTTCCTCATTTTAACATAATTTTTCTTCCTCTGTCTTTACAGATAGATACTTATGGTATTGCCAAATGATACAGTTTGATATTCTGCACTGGACACCCCCTATTCCTCCAAAAGGACATTCATGCATGAGTGTTTGTTTGCAAAATGTTGGGACTTGGAAACAGATGATGCAATTCTTCTATTCATTGGGTATTTATAGCACATATTATCCAAAATAAGTCTTTAATTTAGAAGCCTATTTTCTCTCATTCCCTGCATTCAGTTGAAAGACACTAAGAGGATTCAATGCATCTACGTGAATCTCCTGTCTCTTCTAAGTATTTAAGAAGCCTAAAGAGACCATGTCATTCATAAAATCAGTATTTAGGGAGGTGCCTAAAATTCAGTTGTTTGGTTACCTCTCTCCTTCTTACTTCTGCTTCTCTCTACCCTTTTCCCGGGCAGGTTAGGACATTCATTTTAATAATCCAATCGTGCATATGCATTCCCATCAGGTTTCAGGCCAACTAAGAAAAACTCAGCTCATAAATGAACAGTATTAGTTTCTGTTCTTTAGCATTCAGGCTCCCAACACTGATGTACAGGCACTTAAAGATTTTGGTCTTTTACTTTGCTCTCAATACCTGAATTTCGTACAAACTAAGTGTTTTTGTTCTGATATGAAGGTTAACTCATTGCTGAAATTTCATAGCGTAGTCATTCACATATCCATTGGTATCAGTGTGGACAGAGGGAGATATTAGCAATGGACAATGCAGGAACTGTTCAGGATTGTTTTGGTGATTAACTAGTATTTTAAGTTTTCTCCGCAATATTTAAGATCCTTTCAGACCCATCTGCCCAAAAGGAAAACAAAGCTTAATTCAGAATAACAACAACAAAATCCTTGATGTTTTTATATTTTTTGAAGCGCCAAATTATTTCCCCATTTCTAAACTATAGCTACACATTGTAAATGCTCTGTGATACACAGATGAACATAGCGTAGTATAACATGAATTTATTTCATATAAGTATAAAGAATACAAGAAGTACCTTGCAGATTTATTGCTCTTATTTATTAAAGACCTTTATATTTATTTATTTATTTTTGTCTCCATATACTTTGTAGTTAGCTGGTTGGAGTCATGGTGAAAACAGCAATCTTTCTGTAGATTTTAGGCAATACTTGCATCAGGTTAGCTTTCAGGTAATGCTTATGTTAGGCCCAGAGCAGCCCCCATTAAAATCCATGGATAAACTAGCAGATCATCTCCTAGAATAATCCCTCTTAAACCTTTATTACAGCAAGTAGCACCAGTTCAACTGTTATATTAAATTCAATAAATTACTGTAAGAAGTATGCAGACATATGAGCAGTACAGGTAATTCTTCAAAAGGACAATTACTGCTTTTCCCTTCTTCAGCACAGATATATATAGGCCCAAAATAAAGTTTTCCTTTTTT
>VXAA01002518.1:288919-300756 GCA_013399115.1 Anseranas semipalmata | reverse complement strand
TCAGGTCGGGAAGCTTCCTGGCATCCTTCTTAAAGAATTTTTTTATTATTGGTAACACCTTTTATGTCATCTTAATCAAGTAACTTAGCTCAGGCACAGCATGTTTATCATCTTGCATATTAATAATGTCTTACACAGGTCTAAACTAACTTTTGGGTAGGCATAGGTATGTGATCTGAACAGAAAAGCACAGGGGAGTTTTTCGGAGCTGATGATGGAGAGAAGCAATATTAGTCATCTGCCCTCTCGGGTATCTCTGTGGGACAGCACTGTATTGGGTTGCGAGACAATGTTCCACAGATGATGCCACATGGTGGAAAGGGGCTGAAAGTTTAAGTTTTGCCTGATTCTGGATAGCAGGTCCCAGCGCGCAGGATTGCCCAGGGCAGTACAAGTCGTTGCAGTTCAGCAGCCTCCCTGCTCCAGGTGCTGTGAGAATAGCACTGGTGGCTCTCCCATCCTCTCTGGGCTAACCTGGCATCAGGGTGAAGGAGCACGAGAGAGGCCATGGGAAAAACTCACTCCAATTAATCTCAAGATGTGGGACCAGACAAGCAGAAAACCTTGCTCCACACTCTCGAGGAGCAAAAGAGCTAAACATGTCCCATGGTGATGACACTCTGGTGTATCTAAACATTGTAGAAAAATGAAATTATGTCAAGCTATTTAGTTGCAGAGGGCTTTTTTAAAAGTGGGATTTTGTTATTTAGTTTTCTATCTGCAGTCCCAAACTTCTCTACGGGAATATCGCATCATTTAGTTATAAAAGCACAAGTGTCATATAAGAGTGGCATGTTTGTCTTTTTAATGTCTCCATTCTTTACAAAACCAAACACATGCTAAAGATAATAATGCCCTTCTAATTATACAGCACTTTTTATCTCAATTGCTCTCAACACAAAATAGAAATGGCATAAATTGACAACACCAAATAGGTACAGGCATACCATAATTATTTTAACATCTTGCTAAAACACAAAGAGTTTTGGGTCCTTGTTCTACCCTCTAAAGACAAGGCAAACAGTCAAAATATTTCAAAGACAGGTGTCCAAAATAAGATCTCTAAAATTATATCTGTCCTTCGAAGTGTGAACAGAATCAGCCTTATACTCACAGGCTGACTTATAGATTCAGCATTGGACATCTAGAGGTTCAGATCTGAAACATACAGACATTGTTTCTCCAGAAAAATATTCCATATAAGTTGCCTGTATATTGTGATAAGCATCATCTACCTCAATCAATTCAAGGACTTTGTGTGTCGGGGGAAATACTGAATAATTTCAAAAGTTTATGCATTGGTATTATACAGCTATTCCTTCTGGGTTTTGTCTTTCAGATTATTTGAAACCCTGCAATCATTATTCTGGTCTATATTTGGACTCATCAATCTCTATGTGACCAATGTGCAACCAAAGCATGAATTTACTGAATTTGTTGGGGCCACCATGTTTGGTACCTATAATGTAATCTCTCTGGTTGTTCTACTCAACATGCTAATAGCCATGATGAATAATTCGTACCAGCTTATTGCTGTAAGTTGATCATTTGTAATATATACCTTCTCTCTGTTCCTACATCACATCCCAGTAAATCTTTTTTAAGGACAGAATACAGGGGTTGTTCTAATTCTTTTGCACTATTCTGGAAGGACACAGAAACCAGACCACAGCTGGATTGGAGCACAGGGTAATTTTCCCAGAACTCAGAATGGGCAAGAGGTGGCCCTGCTGCACAAGTCAGCTCGTGGGTAGAGAAGGGTGTCCTGGAGCCGTTGGCAAGTGACATGGGCTTCAGCACTTCCCCAGCTGCACTGTGCAGGACCTCTCTTGAGAAACAGAGAATCTTGCCACAGATTGTTTGGTCTCTACTTTATTTTTAATATATTGATTAACCTTTAAAAGGCTGTTATTTTTGGATTCTTATATAGTACGAATACATAGTGGATAGAAATTGGATGCCCACATTTCATGGACAATTTTGGATCCATTAACAAGTGAAACAAAAGGTTGTGACACCTCATTAAGCAGTGCCTTGTTTTCTTGTTTAATGAAAACTGTCTTTATCCTTACCAGAGCTACTAGCTTATTTTTATTTCTCAGCTGTCTGTCTATTAATGAGACTAATGAAATTAAACACTGATTCATTGTATGATAATTCAAATATGGTCATGCAGAAAGCAAACAAATGAAAGAAAAACTAGAATTCTTCAGATTTTATAATGTTCTTCTTTATTTTTGTTTTCTATTTTGGAAAGAAATTACAAGGTTTTCCACAAAAGAAATATTGACTACATGTGTTTATATAACAGTAGTTGATAAATTCTAGTACACAATACCACGACATAATAACATTCATCAAAACTCATACTGCAGGCAGAATACTTTCCTACTAGAACATCTTAATTACTATTTTGATTATAGTACACCTGGCTAAATATTAAAAGTTAGGGTTAGGTTTGTAGTTTAAATTCTTGACTACTATTTTTGTTGTTCCCATCAAATATTATTGCTTTAAAGTTCTTCTTCAGCTGCTAGGATTTAACAATCTTTTCAAAACCTGAGTTTTAGTTTTGATTTTTTTTTAACTTTTCAAAATTATGCAATCTTATATAGAATTCAAAAGAAATAAATATTCAATTAAAAAAAAAAAAAACAAAACACCAACAACCAATTCCAAATATATAACTTTGAAGTAGAAGAAGATATACTCAACTCAACAGTTTTAAGTAAGCTCATTGTTGGATAACTTGTAAGTTATAACAAGTTATAACTTGTAAGTTATAACAAGTAACTTGTTGGATAACCTATTTGTGAATTTCTGGGGCTGGCAGCAACTGAGAGAGTGCATGAGGCTTACAGACTTGTTGAAGCTGCTACACAGCAGAGTAATTAGAGTGATCTATGTGGAATAATGATGAGCTGCTATTATAACAAAACATCTCCACCAGAAATGTAGCATTTTTCTGCTTGTAATTATCCTTTGTTGTTTGAGAGACTGTTAATTATTTAAAAGCCTGTAGCTAAGCAAGAAAGCTTGAAAGTTGATGTATACTGTATGTATCTAACATCTCTTTACTGGAATAAAGCAGCTTAGCTTTGCTTTGTGTTAAAGACCTTCTGTCAAAAGATGCCAGTATTTTAACAAGAAGATTCATTAGTGTTTCAGGGTTTTTCTAGCTTTAGGTTCAGGTTTTTATAGGTTTGTTTGGTTTGAGGTTTGTTTCACCTCCTTAATTACATCAACATGTGGGCTGTTGTGTTTCTTGTGCACAGGATCATGCAGACATTGAGTGGAAGTTTGCTCGGACAAAACTCTGGATGAGTTACTTCGAAGAAGGAGGGACTCTGCCCACTCCTTTCAATGTCATACCAAGCCCAAAGTCCCTCTGGTATCTGATCAAATGGTTATGGAGACACCTGTGCAAGAAAAAAATTAGAAGAAAACCTGAAAGTTTTGGAACAATAGGGGTAAGTCTTATGTTCTTATGTTCTACTCTGCTGTTAATCCTCCTCTTTTCTATACAGATAAGTCTTTCTCAGCCTTACAGAGGTGGAAGCCTCTGAACTGTCAAATAATGTGAATAGGTATTACAGAGTAATTCTAACAGAGAATGATTTTTTTTTTTACATTCATATCAATGTATTTGACTAAAGAGAATGCATCATTGGATTTCTGCACAATGACAGTATGAAGCATGACTATGCCTCATCTATAGATAATTCAAGGAAGATTAAAAGCAATACAAATAGAGATCAAATACAGATACTTTTCTACCAATCCCAGAGTTCTGGTTGATGCTCTCCAGCTCAAGTGTCACAGTTCAAGTATCATTGACATATCATGAACCACAGAATTGTGTATAAACAATTTGTCATGGCATATTCTCTGTCTCTCTCTCTACATGTAATGAAATGGGTTTACCACAAAAGCATTCTTACTAAAAGCTGTTCACATTAAATACAACATTTTGAAAGGTAACCACTTACTTGGAATTGCTTACTTGAATTTGCAGGTGGAGTTATTTCAGAATCGTATTAGTGCCCTATTCTAATAGTGCTTATTAGCAGTAGAAATTTCTAGTGAAAAAAAGAGGAGCAAAAACACACAAAGGGAGCAAGAATACTCCTGCATTTGGGTTCAGCAGATGTCTGTATAATATTGCAGCCACAGACTTTCTCTGGTAGCTGCAGTGCAAAGCAAATTTGAATTTGTTTCTCTTAGCTTTATTCAGTTGAGATACTTCAGTGAGCAGCCTCATTTTCCTGTATTGTCAGAGGAAATAGTCAGACAACAACCTGACCCACCAACAAATAAATCTCTCTAGGAATGTTTTCTCCATTTCATATATAAAGCGAGTACCTCGTTAACTAGAGGGCATTTAGGCAACTCCAGCATAAACAAGTGAATAAACAAATAAAGAGTATATGAGAGTATATGAGTGTCATGTATGGATAAGGGGAAGAGGACAGGATTGTAGTCCTCATGATGCTGACCCTGGTAGCGATACAGCAAAGAAGCTGGGGGTATGATACAATTCTTTGCTGGACCATTACCTACAGACCATTACTCTGCAGAACTTTTTTAATTCTGTGCATGTCTTCCCAGTTTCTTGAGAAAGTGAGTAATAAGTAGTTTTTTTGTTTTTTTTTTTTTTGTATCTACTCTCCTGTCATATCCTGGCATTCAGTTTTATCACCAGATACACCTCGAGGAACAAGTTCACAGAGATGCACAGATATATGATAAAGAGGCAGTGTGGCATATAAAACCAATGCACATTTCCTAGGCTGATTAATAGATTCTGTACTCTTTGTGAAAAGCTTCTAATCAGGCTTATTGCAATATCCTGATCTTGTTGGCCATTGTGAAAGTATGCTTCACTTAGCTGTCATACTTGTAGATAGGAAAGAAAGAGACAGAAAAGGAAGCTTATAAAGCATGAGGATGACATTGAAACAAGCTAGCAACCGCAGGAAAGAAACACAAAGAAAAAAATCTTTAATATTAGAAAAGCAGTGACGACAAATAAGTAGCTATTCAGATAGAAATAAAAATAAAACACATGAACTGAGAATGAATGGTGAAAAACTTCAAGAATAAAACATCACTGTGTAACCTAGCAAAGAAAAGAAGTAAGTGCAGAGAGCAACTGGAGGAAAAACTGAATTTTTGTCAGAAATAGAGAAAATGACGTATCTGGGGGAAGGGAGAGGGAGTGGGTAATGCTTCCAGGCATTTGTTGAACATTTGGTAGGGATGATTAGCTAGTGTAAACTGATAAAGGGATATTAAAATTAATGGAGAGATGGCAGTGCACAGCACCTAAGGATCTATAGTTGGTTAACACAATATACATGTTTGACTAGAACAGATCCTGAATACTCTTATATATCCCAGAAAAGCCTTCTGGAAAATACTTTCTGTCAGACTTTCCATCCAGGAGAAAGCATTTTTTTTTTCCTTTCTTTCCCTCTCAACCTGCAACTCTGGAAGTAAACTCTTTCCTGGTTCTCTGGAAGGAGGAAGAAAGAGACAGGGTGCTTTCAGCCCCCTGCTGATTTATGTGGTGAGGCTGGGGGTTCAGGCAGATCACCCCCTGGTTCCTGCAGCTACCTCTTTCTGGGGTATTTAAATAACAGCTTCTAGATATCATCAGCTTGGGTTTTGGAAAACTGCTGCAGCAAAGGGTCAATGGGTAGGGAGTGTATACACAAAGTTTGTTGGGAATTTTTCCACATAGGATTTTCCTAACAACCCTTTTTTTTTTCATGAACATATACCAGTTTCAAAAAAACTTTTTGTTGGGAAAGACTTTTCAGCTTCAGGACAGAATTTCGGATTGGTGCACTAATATGCTAAGAATAGCTAATTGCTTGGGCTATGGGAGACCCAGGTTCACTTCCATTCTCCAGTGAGAAATTATTTATACCAAGCAGAACAGCTCTGACATTAGGCAATTCCCATCCCAAAATAGTGAATCATAGACTCATAGAACCATTTAGGTTGGAAAAGACCTCCAAGATCATCAAATCCAACCATTAACCTAGCACTGCCGAGTCCTCCACTAAACCATATCACTAATCTCTCTACATCTAAATGTCTTTTGAATACCTCCAGGGATGGTGACTCAATCACTTCTCTGGGCAGCCTGTTCCAATGCCTCACAATGCTTTCAGTGAAGAAGTTTTTCCTAATATCCAACCTAAACGTCCCCTGGTGCATCTTGAGACCATTTCCTCTTGTCCTATCACTTGTTGCTTGGAAGAAGACACCAACCCCCACCCCACTACAACCTCCTTTGAGGTAGTTGTAGAGTGCGATAAGGTCTCCCCTGAGCCTCCTTTTCTCCAGGCTAAATAACCCCAGTTCTCTCAGCCACTCCTTGTAAGACTTGTTCTCTAGACCCTTCATTAGCTTCATTGCCCTTCTTTGGTCATGCTGCAGCACCTCACCATCCTTCTGTGTTTGACCAGCCAGATTCAGTCTACACATCTGGGCATCTCATAAAACTTCTAAAAAAACTAAAACTAAAGCCCCTCACATATAACAGAAGCCCCAGTAGGGCTGTTTGAGTTAGAAACGTTTTGTAATTTCTAGGCCCAGTTATGCACTCAGACTGCAAAACAGGTTAAGATTTGCGCATGCGCTATGCTTACTGCACGAGGAAAATCTATCTGTACATGTCAGGGTGTGAGAGCCACTACTCACTCCAGCATTCAGGTCTACACACTACATTTGGGTAGATGTAAAGTAGACACTGTTAAGTGGATTTTCTCCATTAAAGAGATTAAGTCATTGAAGAAATATGGTCACATCATCATGATCTAAGAGTTTGTCCTGGGGGAATGCGCTGTTTTCTGGTTTTGAAAAGCTTATTACCATCACCCACATCACCCACAGCTCAGCCTTGGGTTCCCAGAATTTTTTCATTTGTCCCAACAAACTGTACCACAAATTAAATTTAGAAACTCTATGCCCTTACAAACAAAGGGAAATGAAGAGTTATCTCTGCCTTTTGTTTGAGGACTTTAGCTGACAGCTCTCTGACTCCTGGTCACTGAAATGAATCTCTGTCCTAGATCTACAAGGTAAGCTTTGCTGGGACCTATTACTCTTTATTGAGTCCTGCATTATGAACTCTGATACCTTTTCTATGACCAGTAGTGGGAAAAAAAAACACTATAGACTCTGTTTCAGGCTCATTTTGTTACACAGGCTAAATGAATGTATGAATGCCAGGTTGTCTGTGAGGCAGAACTCAGATTTCAAAACATTTTTTTTTCTGAAAATTCTAAATGTTAACTTAGCTATTAGGAAGCTCTAATCAGCAGTGATGTACTATGGTGTTTTCCAGTAGGAAAAACAATAATGGCCATCCAAAGGCTGAGTCAGTGCTACAGGATATAAAACAGATGATAGACAGAATATAGGCGTCTTGTTAAAGCCAGCATTTTTCAAGGATCAGGCATAATATCTGCATAAAACTAATTAGCACCAAAAAGTCAGCAATCATGAGCTAGGAAGAAATCAAGGATGTATAAACGTGTCACCAACAGTCTACTCTGTGTGTGTATATAAAGAATATATATATAAAGAATATATAAAGAATATATAGAGATAAATATATATATATAAATGTTTGACTAGACAGATACAGAATATGTATACACACAGTGGATTATTGGTTTATATATATAATGTATGATTATATATATGTAAAGAAAAAAAACACTTGAAAAAATATATTTAAATAGAACTTGTAAAGAAAGGATTCAGGGTCAGGATAATTTACAGCAGACACATAGTGAAAGGATTTATGTGGCTTATACAAAAAAAAGAAAAATGTCAGTAGAGATAACTATGGCATGATTGCTTGGGAGGACCATCTACAGCGCTGCTTATAGCAAAGCTATCACAGGAAAGAAGAGGATCTGCGGGGAAGCAAGGAGCCTCTGAAAAGAGCTGATTGATTTGATTCTCCTTAACTGTCAGTTCTGTGTTTCTGGCATCCTTTGTTGTACCAGGACAGCTGAAGAGGTGGGCGGTGGAGTCAAGGGGAGCTTTTTCAAGGGATAGCATCTTTCTCCAAAGGCTGCCCGGCCATGCTGATGGCACGTTCTTTAGCCACAACTACAGCTGGCTTCCTCAGAACCGGAAGGACAGAATGCTCACCTGTGATTTACTAGCATTTCAAAGCTTCTATTAATCAGAGATCTTCTGCCTTTTCAGATTTCAGCACATTTTAGTCTTGTCATTTTGACATATCCCAGGTATGCAGCATTCTCTTTAGCTATTATCGCAAAGTATCTCCTACACTCAAAACTCTGAAATAACAGTATGTGCTGCTCTTTAAGCTATATATAGTAGTTCTGTTAACTTTTTCAGCTCACCTTTGCAAAAACCAGATTAGCAATTCAGTTCTATTGATCAGGCTGAAGTTTTCCCAACTACCCAATGCCTTTGAGTGTCTCAAGGCTACTCCTGTTGGTCATCTGAAATCTATTGTTATTTCAAAACAGAGAGATGTAAGAAAAGAATCCCCAAGCCCACTGGAATAAATTGCACTCTTTTCCTCAAATTACATTCCACTTTGTGTCTGATCAGTCACCAAAAAGTGTTTTATCTGTAATATTAAGTATTTCAGAGAGTAAAATGTAAAAGGATTTGCCAGGAATATCTTCAGTATTTTTTGTGCACCTGATGTTTAGATAAATAGCTACCTTTTTTTTCTAGCTATCCTGATTTTCATGCCATTTTCCCAAGCAATCTATGTGACAATGATTAGCATTTGTCAGAGAAAATCTTCTTTCTCATTCTCTTAGCCTTCTTTCTACAAGGGGAAAATGATGCAAATCACAAGTCAATACAACTGTTTTGTATTTTCCCTGAAATGTGAGTTGCTGAAAACTAAGAGAGGAAATAACACTTTCCACCTGGAATGGAAATCACTAATCTGGAGCACTTATGTTGTATAACCAAGGACCAACTAACAGGGAAACCTTTCTGTCAGCACAGATAAGTTCTTACCCCTGGAATGCTTCAATTCCAGATGAGGAATATATCCCATGATTTCAGACAATCATTAGATTTTCTGGACTTTCATCACCAAGCTGTTTGAGGTCAAAGATAGGCAAGAAATTTGAACTCTCTCTTTTATATATATATTTATATATAAAAGATATAATTTCGATAAATCACGTTAAAAAAAAAAATACAAATTACTGGGAATGGCATAACCAGGAAGACCAAGCTGATTGTCAATGCCAGTAAAACTGCCGTTAAAGCTTCCTAAAGCATATTAGCGCCCCCCTTTGGAAAGTGATAAAATATTTCTTTTAATTTTACAGTCTCATACAGTATTGTCATCACAAGACTGTTTCTTCCCCTGTTGCTATTTTTCAGACAGATTTTTTATCCCTTTGTCAAACATAGTTTTCAACACTTGTTCATGCACACAGCACAGCAGTTACTTGAAACAAGTTGTGAACAACCACAAGTTAGACTATGACCAGGTAGAGAAAAGCCAGCTAACTGGGAACTAAATAAGGAAGAGGTGAGTGTTAATGCCATTTTATGTGTAGTGAGTAGCTTGATTTTTAGATGTAAGTAAAGATTCATTCTGATTTGAGAAGGAAGCAAAAGGAGATTACGAATTGGAGACTGAATCTGAACATTTAAACTAGAGATAAAGAACTGCTGAAGTTAATAACTTTGATAGGCTATGTGTATGCGTATTTCCATATGCAGTTTGTATGTGTATTACACCATTAAAGCTTCTCAGAGTTATGGATTGAAAATGATTGTTAAGTGTGGTAGGACTTTTTTGGACATGTTAATACATAAATAATTTTTTTTGTATAGTCATCCCCAGTTGCACTTTTTGACATGGCATTGACTGGGAAAGCCACAGCTTCTGTTTCTGGGAGTTTCAGAATTGGTTTTAAAAAAGGATAAATCAGATTTAATTATTTTTGTTAGGGGTACAGAGTCAAACCTATGCTTTTATTACACTTTTAACTGTAAAATAAAGCGGAGCAGACAGAAACTGAACAAAGTAGTCTGCAAAGCAAGAGTTAGCGTTTGTTTTATTTATAGAAGTTATTAGCTTTGCCTGAACTGAAGTGTGTCTCACTTACACCTTGAAGTGTTTTTCCCTTTACCCGTGAGTCAGAGCTGTTGTGGAGAACTCTCGTACACCTCAGACTCCCCTAGTGCTCTCTCAGCAGGAATGAAATATCTCCATCGTGTGGTCAAACGCAAAAAAATCAGAAAATTAAATCTGGCTATGTGTAGGTGGTGAGAGGGTATTGTACTTCCCACAGCTACCTTGTCCCCTTCAGCCCCAGCAGTGGACAGAGACTCCTCTCCCTCCCTTCTTAAATAAGAGGAATTTCCATCTTCCCTTTGGATGTGACATAAGATGCAGAAACTCCATCTGGAAAAATCTTGAAGGCACAATGCTTATGTACGAATCCATGGTATCTGTACAGAGCAATTAGGAAATAATGGTTTTCCCCTTTCTATTCTCTTTTGCCAAGCCCAGCCACACAGGTACGACATCGCTCAAATTAATTACAAAAAGAAATCAACCATAAAGTGGAAACCTATTCCCAAACAAGGAGAGTGTTAATCATAAATAAATTGCCAGTCAGTTTCAAGTAAAAGAAGAAGACAAAATACTATATTGAACCTGGCTCATTATACAACTGAGGTCAATTTTATTGGGTCCCTTGGATGCCATTTTTTTCCTGTTTTAAGATACTCTAAATGTTCTGTTTTGTAGAAATACAACAGTGGTCAGACACCTACTTTTCTCACCAGCAGCTGATATAAGAAGCCAAGTAAAAATTGTAAGACTGTCTTTCACCAGTCAGGGATAATTAAGGTAGAGAATAAAGAGAAATGTGACTCAGTATGTTGAGGACAACAGTAACTCAAGGACTAAGTAATTCAAGGCTTTTTTTCACCATCTTCTTCTCACCCCTTAGATATAGCAAAATAACCTAGTGCAATATTTTCTTGAAGCCTGTACTGTGTTTTCATCCTGCCAAGCTTCTTTTTGCTGTTCCTCATCATGGTTACTATCCCTTATACCCTCCCTCTTTATTAACACTGAACTCTGTATCACATAGCTAAGTTTCTGTCTTTCATACTTCCCTGTGTATCAAGTGGCTTTTTAGCAAAGAACTAAGCAGGGAATTTTCTTTTTAAAATGGTTTTATATTGCAGGCTGTGGATAGCTCTATCTTAAATGAGATGTAAGGAGACAGCCATAGCTAACATGATGTTTTTGTCAAGCTCTTTTCAATTCAGTAAAATATCCTTCAATCTGTGCAAGTGAGTGGCACAATCACATTGTTCCCCTTCTATCTCAGATCAGTGACTTCAAAGCTCTGCAGGCAGAGATATGGCTGCCCCACCACATCCACACCAATGCCAGAATAGCAGCACACATGAAAATGTAGAAAATCCACTTTGCCTTTCCAGTGACAACATACTCTCTTCCATAAAGCTAATGACAGGCTTTGCTCCAACATTGCCATTTTTCAGCAGACATTGAACCATCACTCTCAGCTTGTTAGATACCACAGACTGCACAGATATGCTGTTTTGCTAGGCTATATTTTACTATCAGACAAGGATTCATGCTTCTTGTTGTTTTCTTTTTTTTTTTTTTTTTTCCCAGAGGCGTGCAGCTGACAATCTGAGAAGACATCATCAGTACCAGGTAAAGGCCCATGTTTTTTGGGGGGGCAATTATTTTTCTGTACCTCTGAAAGATTTTCAGGGGGTAGGGGGAAGGGAAGAATTTCACAAGAAAGCAGAGAAAAAAT
>VXAA01002518.1:274927-288901 GCA_013399115.1 Anseranas semipalmata | reverse complement strand
CCCCCAGAAAAAAAAAAAAAAAAAAAAGCGTAGTACATTTAGTGTTGAAACAACAGCATTTGAAAAGTGGATTTGTCTACTTCTGGGGTGGAAAAGTTTTTTTCCTAAAGCAACAATATACTGACTAGTATTTTATCCACTGTAACATAGATTACCTTTTTTAAAAAAATAAAAATAAATAATATCAGATAGTCCCAGCTCCCTGCTGGAATTAATCAGGTCCATATGTGCAGCTAACTGACATGCTCCATCAGAGTGGGCTCTCCATCTCTCTCTCTCTCCAGTTCTGCTCTCTCATAGGCACCCTCTTGTTTTGTAATAATCCCTCTGCCTAGATCCCCTGTAAACTGTTCTTCTCTGTCCTTCCTTTTTCAGTCTCTGGATTTTTGGAGATTATTGTAGCATAAGGAATAATTTTCAGATTTATTTTCAATTTTTGTTGTGTTAAAAGGGGTGCAAGGTCACCAAGATGTGGGTTATACACTTGTAAGTTTGGTAATGAATGGATTCCAAATGTGAAATGACTAAGTAAACCAGGACTTTCCAACCTGAAAAAGAGACAGCTGTGAAGAGCACAACAGGGGTCTATAAAATCATGGAGAAGATGAACACAGAGCAGCTGTTTACCATCAATCCTCAAACTGAATACCAGACACGTACTAAGCTGCATTAATAAGACTGTAGGCAGCACTTTGAGGGAAGTGATTATTCTCCTCCAGCCCACACATGTAAGACTGTATCTGGAGCCGTGTGTCCTGGTTTGGGCCCCCTGCTGCAAGAGGACTATCAAACTGGAAGGAATCCAGCAAAGGGCCATGAAGATGGTTAGAGGACTGACCTAAAAGGAGAAGCTGAGATTCATGTTTGTTCAGCCTGGAGTAGGTTAAGGGGGACCTAATTTCTGTCTTCAATAACACAGTGGGTGGTTAGAGAGAAAAGGGAGCCAGATTTTTCTTGGAGGTGCATAGCGAAAGAACAGGAGTCAATGGACACAAGCTGCAGCAAGGGAAATTCTGTATGGAAAATCGTCATCACAGTATGGGTGGTAAAGAACTGGAAAAAGTTGTTCAGGGAGGCTGCAGCATCTCTACCCTGGGAGATATTCAGTGCTTGACTGGACCTAAGCAACCTGATACAAATTCAGAGATAGCCCTGCTTGGAATGGGGGGGCTGGATCAGGCTGCCTCCAGACATTTCTTCCAACCTAAGTAATTTCAGAATTCTTAGAAGTAGAAGGCAACACTGGAAACTATCAGAGAACAGATTAAAAATAAGCAAAACCCCAAAAGGAGTTTTAGTCTAGCTATACTTTGGAATTCATCAGCAGAGAATTTGTGGATGCTGAAAGTTTACTTGAGTTTAAAACCCATAGGGAAAACTTCTCACAGACCATTAAACCTAAAGCTAACATTTATGAGTCAAGAAGTCCCTGAATCTCAGATTGCAGGAGGCTTGGGAGAGTATAGCTGGAAATAACATCGCACAACTGCACTAGATTTATGCTCCTCATGAGGCATCAGCAACTGCTCACTGTCAGAGAGCAGGTTATAGCATGAGGCATACCGTTGATCAAACCCAATGCAGCCATTCTTACGATAATTAATACCACCACTTTCCATTGAAAAGCGGGACAAATTTTTAATCAGACCTAAGGTTTGCACATTTTCTGTCATGTTCCTAAAACACAAGACCCAGTGAGTGTAGGTTTGGTAACTATTACAGAGAAAACTAACACAATATTTTACATTTCTAGGAAGTTATGAGAAACCTCGTTAAGAGATATGTTGCAGCAATGATAAGAGATGCCAAAACTGAGGAAGGACTGACAGAAGAAAATTTTAAGGTATGTATTTAATTACATGTCCATACATGTTCTGCGCTTGCAGCCCAAAAGGCCAACCATATCCTGGGCTGCATCAAAAGAAGCATGGCCAGCAGGTCGAGGGAACTGATTCTCCCCCTCTGCTCTGTTCTTGTGAGACCCCACCTGGAGTACTGTGTTCAGCTGTGGGACCGCTAGCACAAGCAGGAAATGAACCTATTAGAGCAAGTCCAGAGGAGGGCCACAAGGATGATCAGAGGGCTGAGGCACCTCTCCTATGAAGAGAGGCTGAGAGAGTTGGGGTTGTTCAGCTGGGAGAAGAGAAGGCTCCAGGGAGAGCTTATAGCGGCCTTCCAATACCTGAAGGGGGGCCTACAAGAAAGATGGAGAGGGACTCTTTATCAGGGAGTGTAGTGATAGGACAAGGGGTAATGGCTTTAAACTAAAAGAGGTTAGGTTTAGAGTAGATATAAGGAAGACATTCTTCACTATGAGCGTGGTAAGGCACTGGAACAGGTTGCCCAGAGGAGTTATGGATGCCCCATTCCTGGAAGTGTTCAAGGCCAGGTTGGATGGGGCTAGCAACCTGGTCTAGTGGAAGGTGTCCCTGCCTATGGCAGGAGGGTTGGAACTAGATGGTCATTAAGCTCCCTTGCAACCCAGACCATTCTGTGATTGTATGTTTTAGTAAGATATTAGAAGACCATGAAGCACATTTCTCATACTCCCCAGCTGTACCATAGCACATAACTTGCTTCCTAGAGCAGTGTCTGTGTCCCAGTGGACCACACACAGATATTATTTTATACGGACTCCAGCAAGTCTCCTTCTTTCTTTAGCTGGAGAAATAATCAGTTTTATCAGCTATTTTGAATCGTGCCCATGTAAGGGGATGCAACAGTGGGACTAAGTGTGTGTATAAACATATTTGCTAAAGCAAGATTCAAATAGTTTCAGCACCCGAGGAAATACAGATTATCTTCTACAGAGTGCAGTTGTACATTTATATACAAAACACATTTAGTATGGCTTAATAGATGGAAAACTTAAATAAGGAGTCAAATATTAAAATCTGTTTAATTTGAAAGATTAAGTGAACAGGGCCATATGTACCACAACTTTTACATTCATGACTATTTCTAGAATCAAACATTTTGTTACTATTGGTGCCTTTACCTTCAAATATCCAAAATGATATTCATCAGTCTCAGCTTTGGCATGCAGAAGATACAGTCAGAGCCTGAGCTAGTTGCTCCAATATTCCTTTACAGAAAATGAAGAGAAATAGGCACCTTGTAAAGGCAAGGAGTCTTCTCCCAAGACAGGCCTTTAAGGGACAAAGGTTGCACTGGCAGAAAGCAGCCTGTAATGATTATCTCTTGACTTAACTGCAAGCTGCCAAACATCTAGGAGAAATGCACAAAGTCTTACCTGCAGTTCATTCATACTTCTCACCAGGAAGCACACATGTCCCCCATAAGATCCTCATAGAGAAGTTGTTGAAATATGGGCTGGATGAGCAGACAGTGAGGTGGATCAAAAACTGGATGAACAGCCAGACCCGGAAGGTAGTGGTCAGTGGTGCAAAGTCCAGTTGGAGGCCAGTAATGAATGGAGTACCTCAGGGGTCAATACCAGGTCTAATTCTGTTTAACATCTTCATTAACGATCTGGATGATGGGGTAGAGTGTACCCTCAATAAATTCGTGGATGACAAGAAACTGGGGGGGGTGGGTGGCTGATACGCCAGAGGGCCATGTTATTATTCCGAGGG
The DNA here is from genome assembly GCA_013399115.1 of Anseranas semipalmata. Classification (NCBI taxonomy): domain Eukaryota; kingdom Metazoa; phylum Chordata; class Aves; order Anseriformes; family Anseranatidae; genus Anseranas; species Anseranas semipalmata. The sequence goes on along the minus strand of VXAA01002518.1, from coordinate 285,305 downwards.
ACCCTGACAGGCTGGAGAGATGGACTGACAGGAACCTCATGAAGTTCAACAAGGAGAAGTGCAGGGTCCTGCCTGGGGAGGAACGACCCCAGGCACCAGGACATGCTGGGGGCCACCCAGCTGGAAAGCAGCTCTGCAGAAAAGGACCTGGGGGTCCTGGTGGATACCAAGTTGAGCATGAGTCAGCAATGTGCCCTTGCTGCGAAGAAGGCTAATGGTATTCTGGGCTGCATTAGGCACAGTATCACCAGCAGGTCAAGAGAGGTGATCCTTCCCCTCTACTCAGCATTGGTGAGGCCACACCTGGAGTGCTGGGTCCTGTTCCGGGCACCTCAGTGCAAGAGAGACCTGGACATACTGGAGAGAGTCCAGTGGAGGGCCACCACCATAGTCAAGTGATTGGAGCACCTCTCCTATGAGGAGAGGCTGAGAGAGTTGGGACTGTTCAGCCTGGAGAAGAGGAGGCTCAGAGGCGATCTTATCAAAGTCTATAATCCATGAAGGGGAGATGCAAAGAGGCTGGAGCAAGGCTCTTTTCAGTGGTGCCCAGTGCCAGGACAAGAGGCAATGGGCACAAACTGGAACACAGGAGGCTCTGTCTGAACAACAGGAAGCACTTCTTTATTGTTCAGGTGTTGGAGCACTGTCTTAGGTTGCCCAGAGAGGTTGTGGAGTCTCCCTCCTAAGAGACCTTCAAAACACATGGTCCTGGGCAAGCAGAGGATTTGGACCAGATTACTTCCACAGGTCCCTTCCAACCTAAAACATTCAGTGATTCTGTACACCTCTTCATTTGTGTGTCTGTGTGTTGGGGATGGCATTAACATCTGGTCAAAATGCCATTATTATGATGGGATAACACTGTTTAGCAGATTAGCTGCAGGTCTTTAGTTGTCCTTGCTCCTTTGTCCACCACGGTTGGCGATTTCTGTGAGTAGTCTAGGCCAAGGCACATTTCCTCTGAAGATTCCCCTGATAAAATTGCTGATCACCTTTTTGCCTCACCTAGAAGATCCATTAGACAGAGTATGCAAAGCACATTGAAGATCTCAGGTATTATCCAGATGATGAAGTTTATTATTTATCCCTAGCATAAGCCTTTTTTTTTTCTTTTTTCTTTTTTCCTTTTTTTTTTTTTTTAATTATGAGAGGAAAAGTCAAATTAGCTTTCATCCTCTGATGTTTCATCTTTCTTCCTCATTTTTAGGAGTTAAAACAAGATATTTCCAGCTTCCGTTTTGAAGTCCTGGGTCTGCTAAAAGGAAGCAAGCTTTCTAATTTGCAGACTCCAAAGATGAACAAAGACGCTGCCTCTCTGTCAGAAACTGAAGAAAAGAGTGAGAGTGAGGGAAACAAGAAAGGAAAGAAAAAGGCCTTCAGCCTTTTTGACATAACAACAATGATTCACCCAAGGTCAGCCACTATTGCCTCTGAAGCACATAATGTAAGCAATGGCTCGGCAATGATGGTGTCAGAGTCCACTAAGGAGAAACAAAAGCGTGTGAATTTTGTAACAGACATAAAAAATTTTGGGTTATTTCACAGACGATCGAAAACAAACTCTGTGGAGCAGAGTACAAATAAAATATACACCGTTTCTGAAGAAGTTTCCCGTCAACAGGCAGAAGAACAGTGTGAGAAAGCTGATGAACTGGAAGAGGGAGAACTGAACATGAACTGTGAAGTAAACACCCAAAGTCCCGATGAAAAGTGCATGTTAGCTGAGTCACAAAATAACAGCGACACCTCAGATTCGCAGGATGAGGGAAGTGTTTGTGCTTTAGAAACAGAGAAAATGGAGTTACACAACTCAGAACCAGCCACACCACAGGATCAGCTGGACAAGGAGTTGGACATTAACATTGACTGCGATGGGAAACAGGAAACAATTGATCAGGGTGACTATGTGATAACAAGGTTGTGATGCTTACAGGAAGAAGCATTTACAAATATATATATTTTGCATAGTGCTTTGGGGAGGGGGGTGTTTTAAGAACATATTAGCAAATGCAGAATTACACTTTATAGTACTCAACTGTGGCACATGATCTTGTAACATAGTAGTCAAGAGAAAGATAATAAAGGGACCTTCTGTTTTGTAGTCTGCTTTAGCTTTCACAATTTGTTTTACATTTTTTAATAAATGGAAGCATCTTGTATTCTTGTACTGTTGCAATAACCCACAGAAACTTTTTAGCTATCTTTTTCAATTACAACAAATGCAATTTCTCTCATATGATAGTTGACTCCTATGATAAATATTTTTCTATGCAAATAAAAAGTAGCTTAAGAGACTTGTAAGCCTTTATTTAACTTTGTAGGTTCTTAAAAGATTCTGGGCAACATAATAATTGTCAGTGGTTCCTGTCAACATAATTCATTTCAAGCTATTAGAATCATTTATTTAAATTGCTAGGAACTTGATTTGCTTCAAAATCTATGAAGAAACAAAATATAAAGTATATTCTTTTATTTATTGAAGGAATATAAATACCTGTAAATTATGAATTATCAGTCTATTTGATTATTTAATTACAGCTTCTCCCACCCAGCCAGAGGATTATTACTTTCCTGATATCATTGTTAGAAATGCATTTTGCAGGATTCGAAGACTGTAAAACTGTTTCTTATAGTAAAAGAAATATTTGTGGCTTGCTAAAATTTGATGACGGATTACTCCCCAGGAATCCGTAATCACAACAGCTACTGCTTCTTCAACCATTTATTTTTCCAAAAGTTGACAACCTATGCACTTTAATGTTCAACTGCTTATTAGCTTTTGCCTTCACAATACACCTGTGTTTGCTAAGAGAAAGATACTTCAGGAATAAACAAGCATACAATGATCCCCTGAGTACTTGGGAAAACATGACAATTTGCTGAGAAGTTATTAAAGGCAAACATTAAGAGAGTTTCTTTGACAACTTCAGAGTTTGGGGGAACCAGATTGGAGGTTTTATAAAAAATATTTAGACATTTAAATGTATAAAGAAAACCTAATAGTATTTTTCTTAACTGATGAGTGACTTATTGTCTTAGTTGAAAACAGTATTTTTAAAATTAAACAGTCTGTTGCTTTTTAATCAGTGACTTGTGTCCTACATTATTAAAACTTAAGTTTACAATTGACCTAAGACCACCCTTGAGCTCCCAGCACCATCCTTCTTCTCCCATGGAAACATGAATATACCACACCAGTGTGGTCATTTCATTCTTAACTTCCCTAACCCTGCTATAATAGATTTTGTAGTTCACTTTAGCCTGTATTAATGGACCTGCAGATGCATAGAGTACACTTACATCCCATATCCCTAGAAATATAAAACAAGCAGAAAATGAGGACAAAACAGATGGAATCCATGACATGTTAAGTCCCACCCTGTAGGATGCGACCTAAAGCCATACCATTCTGGACCTAAACTATGCTTGTACTGAACTGAGTTTTGAAAATCCAGACTAACCTCCCCTCATTGCTATACATTTGGGTCAGTTTTCCTGCTCTATTTTACACACATACTACTCTCTCTGAGCTCACATATTGAGAGCTCCCTTCCTGTACATGTACCTGTGCCATGGCACCTAGGAGTGAATTAGTTGAACCAAAGTGGAAAAGAAATTGGGAAACAGTTTGTATAGCTTTGCGGCACTGTGTTCACACCACATTTGATTACTAAGTTATGGTTGATTTCCACCTTGGCCTCTTGACTGCTCTGTGGACCCCTTCTCCTCACCTCTCTCCTCATCCACCTTTAGATTGTGAGCTCCTTGGGGCAGGGCCTGAAGCTTTTCTGTTTGGAAAGCACCTGAATTATTACAAGCATAACAAGAAATAAATAATAATAACAATGGTGGAATAACTTCATATCATTTTTACTAGGTCAACTCTTTTAGAGAGTTCTCTTTTCTACTGTAACGTTTGTGCTAAGAATGACATAAAGTCAATGCGTCACATGTAACTTTTGTCACAAACTTCTATATCCCAGTTAACAGTCTTTCACCATCACTGATTTCATATAACATTTAGATCATATTTTATAAAGGCCTGTATAGTCATTTGGGATGCTAAAGTTTGCTACTACAGAGATGCAGCTACCCAGAGACAGTGGGTTGATTTCCCAAGAGCATTTAAAAACTTTGCTTCCTTTCTTCCTTTCCCTTTGGCACCTTGTCATATTGCCCATTTGAAATGGGCTGATTAACTCAGTTGGTTGCCTGATCTTTTGCAGTTCAACACAGTGCCACAGAGAAGGGCACACATGCCAAGCACTGATCTTTTATCACCATTGACATATAGAACAGGGCAGTGCCAAGTGCAACCATAGCATAGGTTTCATTGTAAATGATCTCCTCTTCTATCACAACACATGAGAAATGTTGGTACCATAATGACTTTACAGGTTCTTTGTTGACAAAAAATGATGGTGACTACAACAGTTAAAAAAATGTAAAAGAGCAGGATCTCAGTACAGGAGATTTCTGCTAATGGGAATGTAGAGATACACAGTTTGAATGCAATGGCACAATCTGACATCTGCAATTTTACTGTATTCATGGTAAAATTTAAACTTGAGTTGGTAAAGTGGGGTTACACTTTATACTCTTTTCTGTCACTAAGCATGACTTGCCCCAGTAGACAGTGACTTTAGGAAGTTTCACTTTCTCATTGTTTATCATGGTTTGTAACACCTAGGACTCCTAACCATACTACCCTCTCACTAGACAAATTCAGAACAAATGAGCAGTTCTTCCTCCAAAGAACTTTCAACATATTCCTACCTTGTGTTTTCATTCTAGTCAAGATATGCCTGAGCAGGGTATTTATAATACCACCAGCACCATTATCAGAACAAGGTAACATCCGCAGGTCCAGGAGCTCTACATATTATCTTGCCATCACAAAAGCCTGTTTCAATGATACAAAATATTTTTCCCTCTTGTGCATGAAGTTCCCAACAGGGCAGAAACACAGGACAGTTAACTGAAATATCAGCCATGTTGTCACAGCATGCAGCCATGGGCTGGGACCCCACTGTGATGGGAGATGGTCTCAGTCTTGGAGTAGATACAAGACAGAGCAGCAAAGAGAGGTCAGATGGGCAGGATGCTTAGGCATATGGCTATGACATTTCATTGCGTAGTGATAAGTAGGCAGTCTGTTTTCTTTCTTTCTTTCTTTTACAACCAAGTATTGAAATGAAGTTTTATCAAATAAAGAATAATTCAAATCAACATTTGTTCTATTTTTATGCGATTCTTAGTCATCAGAGCCAGACACAAATAAGGACTTGATCCTTTTCTCTTTAAATTTAAATGCAAATACCACCTCATTGTGTGAAATCAAATAAGAGCCTAAAATGTGTCCAAATTTGAAATGGTAGTGGGCTTTTATTACTTTGCAAATGGACAAAAAAAAAATCCATCTTCACTGAATACCTCCAAAAAGACATCTGTACCAATATTTTGAGGTGCACAGAACAAAGTCTGTAATGCCACAGCAGGGCCATTATTAAGCTTTGCAAAATGAAGCATGCTTTCTCCTCAAGCAAAATGAAAAGCTTTGAACCTACCTGTCCCTACCTGTAGTCTCCGTTAACATCAATAGAGGAGGAACACACACACACACATACATACACACACACACAAAACATCATGCAAATTCCTAAAAAAATAGTCTTTTGAAACAGAGCTTGAAATCATGAAATGTTTCAATGAGCTAGAAAACTGTCTAAATTCAAAGTGGCTTTATCCCAATATTAGGCTGTTGAGAATGTTCAGAAAGCATTTTTTAAATTTATACTCTTTTTTTTGGTGAGGACAAAACCTGACTGCCTTTTGCATTTTCATCAACTCCTGAAGAAAGGGAGAGAAAGTGCAGACAGCACAGGACTCTTCTACCCTGGCACAGCTGAGCAGCAGCCAGCTTGAATTCTTGCAAGACAGTCCTCCCAAGCACAGCGGCTCTCAGGCGAAATGTTCAACTTTAAAAAAAAAAAAGTGTTCACAATAAAATTATTCCATGAATGTTTAAACAGGCAGTAAAAGTCCATGGTTAGTGAGGAAGATATAATACTCTTCTAGAAATTCATGTGTTTCAATTTAGTAGCTTGGTGAAAAGATTTTTTTTCTCATGTTACAGAAAATCTTTACAGATTGAAATATTGTATCCTAAAACTGCAGTCACCACCAAAAATAAACAAACAAACAAATAAAGAAGAAAGAAGAAAGAAAACAACGAGATTTTTCAGACTTCAGAGATCTATGTTTTTTCTTAGTATAATTAATACCTTCACAACATCCGAAAACTAACCATCCATAAATCAAATAGACAGCATAAATTGCTCCTTAAACGTAGCAAAGTAAGAATAATAACTGCAGAATAACTCATTCTGTATAATGACTAATAGTTTTAGTACACAAAATGCAATTTACAAGGTGGGAGATGCATATATCATTTTATGAATGTTAAGTATGCCTTAAAATAAATACAGTAAGTATTCATACACATTCAGAGAAAGTGTATAAAGTCCTACACAAATACTCATTTCTGCAATAATTTTCATCCATTTTTTGTTCTCCCATCTTCCCTATCTGATGATTATTTGTACAGAGGATGTGTCACTTCCACAGTAAGGATACCTTTTACACTTTTGCTGTATAGGCTTTTAAAAATAGACAATAAGACCCAATAGTGCAATATTTTATGTCACATCATCTGGAGTACATAGGACCTTGTGTCCATAGGACGACAGGATAGTTTACTAGGAACTACTAGAAATAGTTTTGTTTGGATGAATTACATTTCATCCTGAGAGATATCATTCAGCCATATCACAAACATGAATACCCACATTCAGACACCAACGCATGGAAATAATCTTTCTCCATGACTAATTCAACTGAATCGAGTTCTTATTCAAGAAAAAGAAGTAAACAGCAAAAATAAACTTTAAAGAGAGACATTTTTTAAGAAATTAGACTTGGTATAGTGTTTATTAGTTCTTATTTTATCTTATATTAGTTTATTAGTTCCCTCCACTTTCATCAAGTAATATTAAGGGTTTTGTTTCTTCGGTATCCATCTTTGAAATGATAGTTTCTTCTTTGTTTTGCTTTGAAAAACACACAGAATATGTACTTAATAGTTAATAAAAATTTCATTAGCTGGGAGATTGTAAAGCAGGAGACTGTTAAGGGAGACCTCACCTGAGCACTGGTTCCACTGATTATGTTTTTACAGGATGTAACTTCCCGAGCTATAAAACTCACTGACCATTTTCCAAATAAAGTTACAGTCCTTGAATTACATGGATCTGATCTGAAACCAGATCAGATGATCTGAAACCAGATCAGATGCACACAGAGGAAGCACGAGGATTTCAGCCAAAAAGAAATGTGCTCTGTTCATTTTGAGAATCTGCTCTAAGAATTTGTTTTCAGGAAGGACACCCATTGAGTAGAATCTATCGTCATTTAACATAGTGTCAAAAGAACAATACAAAAAATAGACACACACAGTGTATGATGAGAGAATACTGCACGTTTCAGTATCGAAGCAGCAGACTTCTGTCTAAAACAGACCCACCCAAAACCTCTGTCCAAACATCCAGACTTTTGGAAAATCACACTCAAACCCAAATCTGGCCCAAATTTCCCCAGAGAAAAGAACAGTCCCATAGTGTATTCATTAAGGACCATGTATGGTGGAGAAAGAGCTCTTCATTTTGGGAGCTACTGCTTTGCTTGTTTGTTTGTTTTCTATTTCTGCTGAACACAAATAAACTCTGAAACCTGACATATTCCCACACACTCACACCCAGAAGCTGATGAAGAGAGAAACAGATGTATGATACTGAGCCAAGATTTATCCAACACGGTCAGGATAAGTAAGTGATGAAAGACTGAGTGAAAGCAATCACAAACCTGAAACTGGCTGCTAGCATTACAAAATAAAAAAGTTTTTATAAAGAACTAGATCACAGTTTGCCTGGTGAATTAATTTTCCATATAAAATTATTAAAATCTATTCTGGTTTAATCTGGCAGGCAGCTAAGCACCACGCAGCCATTTGCTCACTCCTCCCCGGTGGGATGGGGGAGAGAATCAGCAAAAGGTAAAATTTGTGGGTTGACATGAAGACAGTTTAATAGGACAGAAAAGGAAGAGAAAACACTACTACTAATAATAACAATAATAAAAATAAAAGAATATGCAAAACAAGTGATGCACAATGCAATTGCTCATCACCCACTGACTGATGTCCAGCCAGACCCCAAGCAGTAGTAGCTCCCCCCAGATGACTTCCCCAGGTCTATGGTTGAGCACGATGCCATATGTTATGGGACATCCCTTTGGCCAGTTTGGGTCAGCTGTCCTGGTTCTGTCCCCTCCCAGCTTCTTGTGCACCCCCACCGTCTTCACTGGCAGGGCAGCACCAGAAGCTGAAAAGTCCTTGGCTCTGTGTGAGCACTGCTCTGCAACAACTAAAAGAGCAGTGTGTTATCAACATTATTTTTCTCTTAAATCCAAAACACTGCACCCTACCAGCCACAATGACGAAAATTAACTCTACCTCAGCCAAAGCCAGGACATTTCTCATTTGAAGAATTCTCATTAGTCAGCTTCTGAAATCTCACTCTTCTGAAATGGGATTTGCTTGCTGATCTTCTCTAACACTGTCATCAGTACCAAGGAAAGCATAACGCCATCAACTTACATTATCTTCTGATTCCATCAAAGTGACTCTTCAAACTGGGAGCAAAATTTCAGGCTTCATGTTGGCTGATGTTCTTCTCTGGACTAAGTTTCTTTCTCAGTTTGAAAAACAGACAGGGAATATAACTAGAAGAAAGAATTTATTTAGTTCACATCCTATTACTTCAGACTAGAGTAACTATCCTATTCAACAGAGATAATGGTTCATCCTAGAGACAGGTACATTTCCAAGGAAGATGGAATAACTCCTCTCAGTATATCTGTGTAAGATAACAGATGCTCTGGGAACTTTGGAAGTGAATTACAGCAATATTAAAATGTATTATTGCTTCATCTACAGGCAAAGACTGCTGCCTATTGGAAATATTTATACCTTCAGCTGCTGCAGTTTGATACAAGGCTGAGCTGCATGCTTTGCAGCATAGGAGGGCTATACAGCAGCTCCCATACCATGTGACTGGAAATACACCATAATGAACAGAACTTATCAGGAAAATACAACATGCTAAGTTATGTCCTCAGCACCTGCTTTGGAAATCACACAAAATCATTCAATCAACGGTTCTTTAAAATCAATTCAATCAGTAAATGGCATAGATGAACAGTATACATACCTCTGTGTTCGTTTTTGTTTTTTGTTTTGTTTGTTTGTTTGTTTGTTTTTCTCTTCCAGGCTTCTCTCTGGTATTCCAAATTCTCTTTCCTTATGTTTCTATCTTTATTTATTAATGACTCTCCCCCAGTTTGAAATCCAGTCCTTGAGTTTCTCTTCCTCTTCCACCATTCTTTTCCCTGCCCTCCCATCTCCTAGACAATTTTCATAATTTCTTTCCCTCCTCTGTCCTCCATGTTCATGAAATCAAGTCATTTATCCACACACAATTTCTGAACTATTCTATTCCCTGATTAATCCATTAGTCTCACATCATGTGACCCAAAGAGGCATTTTTTAGTTATTTCCTCTTACTAATCCTGAGGCAGAACACAGAAGGACTGTTTTTTTACCTCTTATTGTTGATAAATCAGTGGTAGGTGGTGGGAAGATATGTCATTTCCCATGCTCACAGGTTCCTATGAATCAGTTCAAGATAACGGGATTCCCTGGCACTTCAAGTGGTGCTAAGAATCTTTTCTTTCACCTTAAATCTAACATTAACTTGTGTCATCATACTATTGTGGCTTTTTTTCATCTGATTTTTAATCTGGATCATAATGCATTAAACAGACACTACAAATATTGAATAGCACTCTAAAAGGTTAAGCTGAGAGTGAAGAAAACCATGTCTAGCTGAAACAGCAGTTGGAATTTACCTCCAGTTCATTTTTTTTAAAGACATTCAGTCTGATACACCTACTCACAAAACAAGGCCATCTGTTTTTTAATGATGACAAGCAAAAAGTATTTAAGATTATACTTCATCATTCTAATTTCCAGCTTGGGGCCTATTTTGTGTTTTACACCTTCCCCTCTGATGTTCGTACTGATGCTTTCTGCAGAACTATTTCAGTTAATGGTAAGACAAAGTGAATTTGAAAATGACTAAAGCATTCCCAACATTTGCAGGAGGATCTTCTAAATGATATTTCGATATTTGTTTCTTTTTTAACCTTTTAAAATGCAAATGAACAATAATAACAATAATGAATAGAAATTATACTTTTTTTT
>VXAA01002518.1:260693-274906 GCA_013399115.1 Anseranas semipalmata | reverse complement strand
TTTTTAGTTTCATACTTCCATTTCTTGGCTATGAAACAAAGTTTTCACTTTTCACCTCTCTCCCAGAAATGTTCTATCCTTCCATTCCCTGGGAATAGAGGATTTACATGGGAACAGAAATATCTTGTATTTTAGTAGTGTATTTTCTGCTCTTAATCTTGTTTTGTTTGCTAATCGTGACCTTGTGATCTTTGTATTTTTCCAGTAAATGACTCGGGCTTGTTTAGGATGTGCTTTTGATTTGAGATAAGCCAGTGAACAAGCATATACTTTTAATATCCAAGCATGCTGCCTAATATTTAGACCATCTCTTTTCATAGAGGTTCTTGGAATGATCACTACAGAGAAGTTAATGTTTGCTGTACTGTAGCATGAGCCTTTTAACTAAATTAAATAGTGACAAATACTTCAGTGCTATACCTTGAATTAGACTTAGGTAGTGCTATTACAAAACATGTAATATTTTGATGCCTCATTGTTTAGCACTTAAGCTTGCTTTCAACATTTGAGAGTTGGAAATGAAACCTCTGAGTATCGAGTCACCTCAGTTACTCCAGGCAAAACTGAAGAGACAAAGGAGAAGGAGGTCTTTCTGTCTGGCTTAGACTCCTAGGTGAGAAGAGGGCTGATCCTCTTTCCAAAGTATTGGCAGACCTATTTTAAAGGACACTCAGTTCAGAAGAACAGGTTCCAATTCTCACTCTCTCTGAGGTGCACATCTACAAAATATTGTCTGTACTTCAAGACTGTTAGATAGTCTCGAGCAAGCTTTCCACTTTCAGATATGCTGTAAAGAAAGCCTAGATGTCACAATCTCCAGCTAAGCACCCTCAACAGTCTCTCCATTTCTTATTCAAAAAATAAAATAAAATAAAATAAAATAAAATAAAATAAAATAAAATAAAATAAAATACCTATAAAGTAGAACACTTCTAACAGGAGAATATGAGAAAGATGTTTATTAATACAAAATAGTCTGGTGGATTTGGCACTTGTCTTAGATACAACACACTGTCTCTATTAGGACTTTATCATGGTTTCATCAGCAGCAAGTAGTTAGGTCTCCCCCGAGACTACCAGAGTTTTCTCAACATTAACCTATTCTGGCATGAAAGACAAGCATAATCCAGACTTAGCTGGGAAAATGCATGGCTTGTTCATATCTCTCTGACATGGTTGACTTGAAGCTGCACCTTAGTCCAGGCTGTGGAGGGTTCTTTACTTGCAAAGACAGACACTGGATTGCTGGTGTGACTTTGTCAGCAGCACTTCCACTGCTAGCTGCAGCCCACAAGAACTTCTGGAAGCCTCCCAGTTCCACTCACTGAATCCCTGGGAACACAAATGTATCAGATGCTGAGCGTTCATTTGAATCACATAGAAAAAAGCTAAGAGGTGGCTTTAAATCATTTCTCCCTTGTCCTTGCTTCTGCCTTGAGCAAGTTTACGGGATTTATGCTTTATATCCTGAAGGAGATGGAAACATGGTATTTGCAGCGTTATAGTATTGGTTTGACCTTGCCTTTGAAAAAATGAATCTAGGAAGAGAATTTGGTGACTAGCTATTGCTGCCTTCATTTTTAAATTCTCCATTATTTTTTGATGGATTAGTCTTGGTGCTTATCAAGAACAATTTCTTACCTATTTTTATCACTTTAGTGATTGAATTTTCAGACATTTGTAAAGAAAATAGAGACCCCAGGTAACATTATGCTAAATAAGGAGACTTTTCAGAACATCTAAAAGTCATCTAAGTTTTTAAATTTGGATAGGATAAAAAAGATTATAGAAGAAAATAAATGTTTTAAACATACCTACAGTAGCAGATTTAAAAAATAAAAAAATGATGCATTGGAGTATCTTTATAAGCCTAATGCCAACACTCTTGGAAGTCTAAGTCCTATTTCCAAAACAGTTTTAGGACATAAACAGAAAAATAAGTTTGACTTTCTATTCTTAGAACAACTTAAGCTGAAAAACATGTCTTCTCTTTATTCCAAAAAAAAAAATATTTTATAACCTGTACGTTCTTTCCTTGCTGACTTTTATATATTTCAGACAACTCTGTTATTTCAGAAAGATTTTGACAAAAAGTTTTTTCTGCTCTTGAAAGGATTTTACTCTTACCAAGAGTAAACAATCCTTAATCCACAAACACCACTGTGCTTAGCTTTGCACATACAAATACTCCCACTGAAAATGAAACTGGATTGAATTATGGATTGAATGTACACATGCAGCTTCTCTCTGAAGATGACTAGCCTTTCATTTCTGTATTGCTAGGTGTACACTAATCAGTCAATGAAGAAACAGAAGACTCTCTGCACTCTAATGCAGGTTACTATCAACCTCTCAGTTTGGGTTGAAAAAATACTGGAATTTTCAGGAAAAAGGGCAGTGAATTAATACTAGTTTCTTATGTCAAAAGGACAACATAAGATAGCCTCATATATTCAAACACAGAAATTCTTAAATCTCAAAAATACCTTGCTCTGTGCAACTTGGAGGAAATATTTTCTCTCAGAAATTGTCCAGGGTTTTGATAGAAAGCTTCAGGCTTCGGCTGGGACACACGGAGGCTGTCCTAGTTTGTGCTAGTTTGTTCTGATGTTTCTGGGAAGTTTTTTCCTTCAGCACAAACTGCTCCCCAGGCCTCTGAGGAAAGCCAGGAATGTGAAATTTAGTCCCTCCTTACAGAAAAGACTCCAGAAATTCCTGAGTACTATTCTATATGTGCTTTCTGACTACCAGGAAAATTTATTTCTACCTTTATAATGAAATCCTGCAAAATGTACTAGGTCTCACATTCCTAGGTCTCACATATAAGAGTCAAGAATGATGGTGATCAGGGCTCATTTTTGTTATATTGCACAGAATTCTGCTCTTTCTTCAGGGCTTACTTATAAGTAGCTATTATAGTAAAACAGCATCCATCCACAGGTCCTGCTGGGAATCCAGATTTAGAACGAGCTGTGCATCGAAAGTAATATCAACAGTGTGAATTTCCCATACGGCTCTATGTTGCCAACACATAGATGTACTATTTCAGCTTTTAGCAACACTGTTTTTTTATCCATTTCCTTCTTCTCTGTCTATACTTTCCTCTCGGCTTATAAGTGAATTATCTGGGGCACTGGTATTGGGAAAATATTAAGGATGACTCTGGATTTGAGCTCAGCATCTGCCTCTTCTGAATGATATCTGGTTCTCATTGCGAGTAAAGACATGAGTACAACCCTGTAACTAGCAAATACAAGGCACACTGTAGACTGATCCTATTGTTAAAATGGGGAGTGGAGGAAATAAAGACAGTGCAAATTTACTTATAGGAATTAAGTTTCAATTTACCAAAGAACAAGAAGATATTACAATAATGGTTCCATGACACTCATTACATAGCATAGGTGTGGAAAAAAAAATAAAATCTTTCACTTTACAATTGCAAAAAGAGATTCTGGTAATCTTTATAGAGATCTGTTAAATTATCAGTTCCCCTGTATGACTGTAGTAAGGATAAAAAAGGAGTCTATAGTGCTTCTTAGTGATGTAATTAAAATGGTATTTTCCATTCTTCAGGCACCATCTGAATTGATACAATTATTAGAGACAATTATGCCCTAGAAAGCCAAAGCAGGTGAGATCCTAATATAAATATATACACTCTGAAAGTACTGAGTTGAGAAGAAAGACAGATTTAGATGACTCCACAGGACTTTTTTTTAAAACATAACATTGACTTTGAATTGAACTTTTACCAGTTTACATGCAGCAGCTTTTTACTTGGTGTTTTAAGTTACCTTGTAATTATAATTCATAACACAATGGCATGGCTATTTCCATTGTTGCTCAGGCCATACATTTCCTGTTAGTTTATTTAAACTACTTAAACCTACCCAGGTTACTAAATCCGGTGAACATACTTTGGTCTGTAGTCTGTGTACAAGCAGTTTCTTCCCTGTACTGAATATCCAAGATGGAACTGTCTGGTCTTGACTGGCTCTGATGAGTCATGCAAGTCTCACAGTGGCTGATCCTTGTTGAGCTTTCACCAACCTAAGGCAGAGGAGTCAAACTGTTTCAAGCAGCTTTTAAAGTTTGTTCATCTATAAAGTATTTTTGGTGAGTATGATTTAAATATTTCACTGGAAAACAAATTTCTTTTAAATTTGTGGGCTCTGTGTTTTTTAAAAAAGTGTTCACAAAAGTCTAGTACTTATTTATTGGGAAGTATTTAATTTAGCTTTAGAGTCCTGTCTACTCTTTGGATTTAGAGAAAGACTGTGCAGAAGTAACAAAAAAGTAATCCATGTTAAATTAAACTTGCTTAAAGCATACTTTCATTTTTGTCCACTGCTCATAATATGAAGATACATTAATCACATTCAAAAGTACTGTATGTAAAGAGATGGAGTCTGAAATAGTGAAAGGCCAAATTAGAACACTTGAAATTGAAGCATTATAGGTGCAATTATCCTAGCTGAAGGTTTATATTTTTATCAACTGAATTTAAAGGTAGTGTACTGTGAGGGACCCTTTGCTACACTTGGAAGAGGGAATGAAAGGTCCATAACAAGTCTTACAGAAATATGACATTGGGCTTAAAGCTGCCAAGCATCAAGGATAATGGCAGATATGCTTTCATGCAGATAAGTTTTCATGTTCAAATCTCCTGGGTTCTGTTGCTATTTGTTTGATAACAAAATGATCACTGAACTTTTACACCCTAGTTTGTCAGTTCACAGAAAAAGGAAAAATCAGCTAGTGCTCTACACAATGGTTAGCTGAGGCTCTATAGATATTTTTGGAAAGAACTCAGATACCCAATTTTAAAAAGCTGTATATCTGATGGGAAGGTGTAAAAACAGAGCCAGACTCTTCTCAGTGGTATCTAGTGAATGGACAAGAGTCAATGAGCAAAACCTGAAACAGAAAGTTCCATTTAAACGTAAGAAAAAAACTGCACTGTGATGGTGGTCAAACAATAGAATAGGTTGCCCAGAGAAGTTGTAGAGTCTCCATCCCTGGAGATATTCCAGAGCTAAACAGACACAGCTCCGAGCAACCTGCAGTAGCTGACCGTACTCTGAGCAGGGGATCAGACTAGAAGATCTCCAGAGGAGCCTTCCAGCCTCATTCTTTTCTAGCCCTATTCTTTTAAATCACAAGAATGTGAAACGCAAACAGGGCAGATGGGAGAGCTACCATATGAATATGTACTCTCCACTGACAATTTCATTGCTGAATTTTTAGATTTGCAATGTTCCTAGAAGCCTCCAATAGAGAAAACATGGAAAAAAAAAAAAAAAAAAACACCATAAAAGTTTGCTTGTAGACAGCCCAGAAGTTAAGTTTTTGTTAGCTCATTTGTCCACCTACCATAAGAAGAGTATTGAGCCTGGTGATGCAGGCTACTTCATGGTAAATGACACAAAGGGTTAAAGCCTACACTGTACCACACAACAGTCCAGTGCTTTACCTTTTTAATACATAAATGTCTCTTATCAGGGTTAGACAAACACAGCTGTTCAGGCTGAATACATACCAACAAGGAGATATTTGCAACACTGCCTTTTTCCAAGGAAAATCCCCTGTGGAATTAGGTAGAGGGCTAAGTGGTACAGTCTGTGGAATTAGGTGTACAGAATTTTTTCACAGAAGGAGAGAAGCAGCTGGCTGCAAACTAACTATTTTATTAGACTGTATTTTATTCTTGTGTTTTGCTTTACACAACCATTTTCCTCAACTTAAAATTATGTTTATATTCTCCAAGGGATTTCTTCTGTTTATTAACAATATCAAAGAACAAGGAGGAATTTTAATATCAGAGCCCAATTTGCTATCACGGACCTTCTCTTACTCATTTCCTTCTAGATCACTCGTCAAAGGTCTTTTGTCATCTCCTGAGGTCAGGGAAGCCACATGTCTAGTCCTAAGCTTCTCCACAGGCTGAAAACAATCCATCCATGAGGGGTCTTTGTCCAGTATGATCAACTCTCCTTCCCTGATAACAAGTCCTCTGTACAAAAGATGGGAGGGGTGATAGCAAAGAAGCTGATTTCTCTGGCTTGTGGGATCCTTTTTTTTTAGAGCGGTGAGCTTTTTCTTATGAGTAGGGTGGGCATAGAAAGAGTTTTGTGCAGTTTTGTTTTAACCTCTGTAGAGGTTAAGATACCTACAAAGGTTTTAAACTCCATATTATTTATATTGCAGCAGACTGTATATTTTCCAGATAGTCTGTAATTATTGCCATGGACAATGATATAGTAACACATTTTTTAAAGTAACTATTATTTACTTTATAAACTGCAGTGGCTCATTTAAAACTCTTGCTATTCATTATGTCAGAGGATACTTACACACTTCCTACAGGACCCCTGCCATAGTTTACTATCACTGTTGTTTGAGTCATTACTCTTACTCCAGCATCTACAGTCCTTAGAGAAATGTTTACTTCACCAATCAGTAACTTGATAAGGATATAATGTATAAAGCAGATGAAGTAAAACTCTCTGTTCTGGAACATAACCTTCTTTAGTAGAGTAAGTGCCTTGGAAATTCCTTTTTCATGTTTGTATGCGGTCACTTATTTTTAATCTGAGCCAACTACAAATCAGCTATAAAGTTGAAGAGCAGAATGGGTTAGTTTACTTAAAAAAACAAACAAAAAAAAACTTTGCTAAATTTAGGGGTGTTTCTCTGAAAATAATTTAAAAATACTCAAGTATAAAGTATTTAACCATGAAGTTTCTTTTTTTTTTTTCATCTAACTCATATCAAACTGTTGCTAGACTTAATTCTTTTGTAATTGACAAAAGGAACTTTTTTCAACTCTGAGCTATCTGTGTATTGCTTCATCTTCACATTTGTATGCCTTTCTATGACACTTATCAACACGTATACACTACTGCAATTAGACAATGCGTAAATCTGACTAAAGTGAACTGCTACATTCAGTTTCCATTATAATTTCCTGATCCCAAGCCACGGGACTGGCCTAGACTCAAGTAAGGGAAGCTCCATCAGTTCTCAGTAGTCCCAAAGGGCTGCTCAAGCAACATAACCAGAGCACAGTCCTCCACAGCCGTAGTTCCTCAGACACTGCTTTTCCTCTGAGGACAGTAAAAGTAACAGCAGCAGATCTGTGTGGTTACTACTCTTTACGGTCTCTTGATGGAATAACTTTGTGCTGTGACAGTGAGCTCCTGTTAGCATCTCGAATCTAGTGTCTAGTGAAAAGAAAAAAAAAAAGATTTAATTGCACAAGAAGGTGAACGTGTTGTTACAACAACACCAGCACGTCTTATTGAATAGAACTCATGAGTTTTAGTTCATATTTTCTTTTAATGCTGGACAGACTGGTTACTCTTTTATAGTGAGAATACCACAAATGATCTTGTATGTTTTATTTATTTTATTGTCAAACATCTTTGCATTTTAGGGCTTATTTATTTATGATAGGGGTTATTTACTTAGCCAATAGTTTTTTTTTCAGCTTAAGATTTCAGCAGTCTCTTAAAGACTTTCAAGCATGATATATTGTGCTGCACTGGGAAGTAGTGGGAGATGTTGTGCAGGATGCTTTCCGGATTGCTGTAAGAATGGTTCAACAACAATCATGGAATCATAGAATGTTTTGAGTTGGAAGAGATATCTAGTTCTACCCCCCTGCCATGGGTAGGGACACTAGACCAGGTTGCTCAAAGCTCCATCTAACCTGGTCTTGAACACTTCCAGGGATGGGGCATCCACAACCTCTCTGGACAAAGTGTGTAAATAAACCAGTGTGTAATAAAATAGCCATTTTAATAAGATAGACTAAAAAAGAGGAATATAGATAGTGAGTAAATCTTATGTCCCTTCGGATGCTGTTAATGCCACTTTTGTGCAGCACTGGATAGGTCACAGATGAATTTTCCCACAGAATGTTACGTAGATCCCGTCTGTGGAGAGCTTCCTGCCAAAGCTGTTTCTTAATAATTTACTGTGTATGTGTAATTTGCAACTCTTACTAACTCTGGATAGATCATTGCAGGAATTTACCATTACTGATATGAATCTTATGCACAAAGAACCTACTCTGTAGTCTCCTTATATTATCACAACAGTGTAAAACATTTGGACTTGAGCCTGCAGATGCTAAGGAACCGTATATCTGAGTAGTCCAACTGAATTCATGTCTGTGCTCTATGGCTGTTAATGCTATTTGCTCTATTAGTAGCTTTGGTTTAATGTTTGTCACTATGAGGAGCAAGACTGGTGAGTTTAAACCTTTCAGGTTGAAGAGGAAACTGAATTCTAACTGAATGCCATATGCTTAGGAAAGGTGGGTACTATAAACACTGGTGCGTCTGTCACCTATATTAGGCCTGAATGATGAAAAACAAAGAAGTTTGCTGAAAGACTTTGAAAGTACACTCAAAAGTATTAACTTTCATGAAAAAAAAAAAAAATGGTGGGTGAATCCCAACTGAAGTGTTCCCCAAATGGCTCTAGCTAGAAATGAGCTCCAGCTAGAAACTAGAAAAAAAGAGCTTCAAGACACATGTCCTGGAGAGTTTCATATCATAATTCAAGAAAATATCATCTGCTCATCATGGCGTGGACATTTTCTATCACTGTACTGTCCCCACCAACTGCATACACAGTGTCAATACAAAGAGCTCGGGTTTGGATCCCCCTCAGGGAGCCAGGTGCAAAAGCTCTTAGATGCTTAAGTCATTTAACATATGTAGCCCAAAGTCTACATTCTGATCTATGGGAGTGCATTTAAGTGTTATGGGGTGGTATTAAAATAGATAAGAAACATTTTATATGACACAGTCATTTGTAAATAATGTGACCATGCTTTTTACTCAAAACAATTCCTGCAATACCTGGTGCTTAGAAGCAGTATCTTTCAAACAGTTTTGAGAAGTTATTCAAATTTCAGTCCTGAATTAAACCTTCAGCAGAAAGTAAATTTCCATATTCAGAGATGTCATTCCAAGATGGAGGCTTCACACTAGACTGATCGTGTGACAGGAGTTCAACC
Organism: Anseranas semipalmata; assembly: GCA_013399115.1. NCBI lineage: Eukaryota > Metazoa > Chordata > Aves > Anseriformes > Anseranatidae > Anseranas > Anseranas semipalmata. The sequence continues at coordinate 265,875 of VXAA01002518.1, read as the reverse complement.
AGACAAATACCTCTTAGAAAAGAAAAGCCATGTAATTGCTCATGTTTGCAAGTTTAGTCAACAGGGCACCAAATGCATCCACAGAAACATGTTCTTCCCAAGTCACAAACTCCATTTCTGATGGCCAACAGTTGACAGAAAGGAGAAATTCCCAAACTGGAAGCTTGAATTGTGCCACATGAGCTAAAGAGCTTCACTAAGCAGCTGGAGGAAACTTCTCTGTGGTCTGCACATCAGCACTAACCCATACATTTCACCTCTGCAACAGGTGTCACCACTATCATCAAAACTCAGGACCAGTACAAAATTCACCGGCTCAGTTTTATTTACAGGATGTGTTCTACCAAATTTGCTTTCTACAATCATTCTCTGAAATCCACCTAATTAATACTTGTTGTTTCCAGAAGCTGTTTCTGCAAAGGAACCTTGCCTGCAGAAATAATCATTGCTGGGACACAAGTCTTCAGATATTCAGGACCTATGATTGACAAGTGTTAGCCCTCAATTGAAGATAAGTTAAACAGTGGTTGAGAAGTAAATATAAACCATAAGTTGCTAGATTTTTTTTTGCTGGAATACATGCATACATTTAATTTTTCATTTCATAAAACATACAGCTCCAGGGTAGCTCTGAAAAGATACCTCATGAGAATCTCCATGCTGAGAAAGTCAAATTAATCCAAGTCTTATGGAGAAGAAAAGCCTTCAAGACATCCTGTAATTTAAATTGAAACAAATCCACTCTTGTCTTCAGACNATAATTAAAAAAAAAAAAAAAAAAGGACTAAAAATTTTATCAGGATTGTCATATCCTTCTTATGGTATAAAACATCATTTCTTGAGACAGGTAATGCTATGCATGTCTTGGGTGGGAGAATTCAACAATACACTATGAATAGTGAGGAAGACAAAAGGATGCCCAACACATCCCATCCCTTACTTCACAAAACAGGTATTTAGGAACTGTTTGAACATACACTCATTACTAATGCTACCCTTGCTCCCAGGCCATAGGGACTGATGCTTTAAGGATGCATACACACTCTCAGTAAACCACTCCTCATCCCTGCAAAACACACAACCAGGAAGGCAGCAAGGATTTGAACATAGCTCCATGACAAACTCCACCCCTGCTGTCTGCCCACCAGGGTATAGAACAATAATAGTAATTAAAAAAGAGCTATGAGGTCTTAATGAGAGTAAAATACTTTTTGCTTCACCCGAGTGACTCAATGAGTCTTTCAAATACTGGAGTACCAGAGTCCATGTAAACTGCAGATCTTGTTGTTGCTGAAGATATTCCTGACCTGCCTTTATGTTAGCTAAGCCGGGTCCAGACAGCAATGCTGTTGCAGCCACACAGCTTGAAGCTTCTTCATGGTATTTAAGGAAACAACAACCAACTGATGGATTCTGGGAATGAGCAAGGAAAACATAGTTGGCCAGGTTTTCCAGTTTGTTGTTGATACATCAGAGACACACTCTTGGCTGTATATTGTCAAGTAATGGTCTTTGTGTTTGAACTGCTGAGAACTGGAACAAACCCAGGCTGCCATTTATGATGGCACCTTAAGCAAAAGGGATTTTGCTAAACTCTGTATGCACCTGGCTGTCCAGTGCAGAGGGCTTTAGAGGCTGGGTCCTGCCCTCTCTTGTGTATCTCATGGCTCTACTCACTTCAAAAGTCCAGGTGTTTAAAATTTTTTCTCCAGCTTTGAAGGTAACAGTTGGAGCTTTAAGAAAGGTCTGAGCAAGGTGTCAGCATAAATGTGCAGTTGTTCTACAGTGACACAAAATCCACATGCAGTTGCATCTCTTGTTAAATGTTAGCAGTATGTCTAAAATTCTGATGTGAACTTTATGTACAATTTGGACTGACTATCATTTATTTTGACAGCGTCATTCTCATTTATATGTCTTCCATTTTACTTTACACTGGAAGTCTAAAGGGCTTCCTTAAAGTGTGTGCAGCTCTATTTCATTTCCACTTTAGCCATCCTTATCCTTCCTGCCAGAAGGAGCTGTGTGAAATAAAGGAGGTCTTAAGTGTTTTTGAGCAATGGTGTGACAAAGGGCAAAGAATTTGAAAGTACTGCTAAAAATGACAGAGCAAAGCATTATATTTTTCATCATTATTAACTCCTGTGGTTACACCTTCTGTTAGAAACAAAGGTCAATCTTAATATCCTCAGAACTGCTCTTCTCCCATTTTTGTTCTTCATCTTATTTAACTCCAGGTTTTAATTACAGATGGGAGGATTATCATACCCAAATTTAGGCCTGTGTGAGCCAAACATAGGAAGAAACTCTAAATTAATTTTGACACAACCTCTTATTAAAAAGGGAGCCTTGGAAATGATAATTATTCATGCTAGAATTATTATTACTCAAGCTAGAACTGGAGAGTATTGTGCAGTTAGAAGTAACATAAGATAATATTGACTGAGTTGTATTCCATACAACTTTGATGACGTTCACATCAAGGACTTGTCTGTGTCAAACTGGTAAAACATAGGAATCTGAAACAAACAATAATATTATACCTTGGATGAATGGAAGTATGTTCTTTGTAACTTATAATGCACTGCTAAACTTGTGGCTCAGTGGCTTGAATTTTGCATCTCTCTTCTTTCTCCCTTCTATCATTATGGTAATTTCTTGTATGTGCTGCCTGATCCATGCAAGTGGCAAGTCATCACAGAAGAACTTTATAAATACTTCTATGTCAATTTTTTGTGACAAACATGTATGTGATACACAGCTCACTTCTGAAAACTCACAGTAGTAAAAACCAGTTGTGCATAGGAAGTCATCAAACACAGTAACTAGGACTCACTCAAAACCTCCCTCTTTCTCTTTCTCTCAGTCCAATGAAAGTTTTTGCTGTAGCCTTATAATTTAAGCAAGCAGTATTGTTATCTTAACGTTTAAAAGAACAATCCACGACTTCCTGGAAGTCCTGGAAGATAAGGCATTCCCATTATTTTGAATGAGAATCAGATTAAACATTAAATGCACAAGTACGATTTTCTGCTAATTTAAAAATAAAAATAAAAATGTTTTCCTGCAGTTTCGTCAGGGTACATTTTGCACTATACACCTTGCATGATATCAATATAAAATTCATTGCATGATAGTTCAAAACCATTTGAATTTTTATAAGGAGTGTATAATCGACCTCTCGGCTGGCTGCAAAGAGCAGGAGCACAGTACCATTTATTCTTTCTTTCTTACTTCAGCAAGGAGTCTAAGGTGATAAAAAAAAAAAAAAAGTTTTCTTCCCGTATTATTATTTTTTTCTTAATTCCAAAATCTCAGTTTGGGATTTCCCATAAAACACCTCTTCTCATGCTTTATAATATCAGTTTGCTATATCCCCATTCAATGTTCTCACAATTGTTTATTTTATTAAAGAATATCCTAAGTATGTGTTCATCCACCATAACTTAATTGGTTAAAAGTTAAATGTCACCTTAGGCTTCTTTTGTACTTGGTGGAAAGGTATACTAGTAGAGCATGATCCTTCCCAAGCTAAATTATGCCCTCTGGAGATGTTCTTTTCTCTCCATTAAATAGAAAAGGCCCAGGGGACTTAGGCATCTAACTTTTAAATGTATAAAGCTACAAGAAATTAATGCAATGATGTTGTTGTTGTTGTTTTAAATAACCATGGATATGATCTTTTCACATCAGACCCTAAAGTCATCACAATTGTTGAATTTTCATGCTTTTCTAAAAATGTATTTTTTTGTTCTGTACTTACTTTTTTATCCAGACTTGTCACAACAGTCCATCAATGTTGCTCTAAATAGCAATTATTTTATGTCCTTGTCTTATCTGCTCATCATTTCCACCTCTTCACCAATAAAACACTTTTCCATTCAACATTTTATTTTTTTTCTTTTTTTTTTCTTTTTTTTTTTATGATGGGTAAAATCAGCACGTTCCGATTAGGACCTTTAACATGTTGATTCAGAAATAATAAACTTCAAAATCCTTGTTGGATTTTCCTACTTGTGTTTGAAGAAGAAAACCTGAAGGCCATTTTTAAGTGTAGAATAATTATTAAACTATCCCACTTCCACAGCAAGGAATCCAGATTGTTTGTACCATTACTGTTGAAGTGTTATTTGTATCTCCTCAGAAACAAAAATTGCATCTCTTCAAAGCCAGGTGTCTTTCCCTGGTACTGATACACCCAACATGTTAAAGAACAAAACACATATAAAAGAGTCAAAATCTATCAGCAGAAAACATGAAGACACACAGAAAGGAGCCAAAATCAATTAGTAGTAGGAAACATTTATCTTTGCAACCAAAGCTATGAAATTACTGTCTGCATTATAGTTAATCGGTCAATGAATGTTTTCCTTCACTGTCTATGCATATAAAGCAGCTATGATTTTAGTTACCAGCTGAGTAAACGAAAGAAATGCGGAAGCTCTGAGTTGAAAAAGCCATAAGACATTGTCTCTAATTGCCCAGTCTAACAAATAATTATCAACTGAAATATTACAGCTGCAGAGGGGTAGAATATCCGTGTTCTGTGTTGTCTGCCCTGGAACACAATTAACATGAAAAATTCTCTTTGAGAGTAGAATGGTCACTCAAATTGAGTTACTCAAATCCAGATCCAGATCCTGAAGACACTCCTGTCTCATCCATAGAGAATGAAAGGAAAATGATCCTTTGATAATGTAATTATTTACAGTATTTGCTGCCCATTCTTAGGAAATGCTCGTTAGGCAAGATGCGATCCACTATCAGTTTTCCAACTATTTCTGATAGGGTCGGCTTGGGCTGGAATGGGGCAGCTCTTTCCCCACCACTTTCTGATGGACACCAGATGTGTGGTTTAGACAGACCCATAACAGTTCCACGGTTCTGTCTGGGTGAGATGTCTCCGCGTTAGATGTCTGGGCCAGACACTGACAAGACTGCAGGAGATGCCCTTCAGGTCAGGCTGTCAGGGACAACAGTGATCCAAGACAAGATAGGACAGGTGCCATTCCCCAGTCTCCAAGAAGTCCTGCTGGTGTCGCATATCCCTCTTACCACCAGATCCCACTTATCTTCCAGTTAATGTCTACTCTAGAAGGGTGCAAGGGTGTCAGAGCTGCAAGTTCCCTCCTGCTAAATACACATGGGCTGCCATGTTGTTTTAGCTGCTATTTTTATGTCA
>VXAA01002518.1:192451-260663 GCA_013399115.1 Anseranas semipalmata | reverse complement strand
TTTTTGAAGCTCTCAGACCCACTGCATCTCAGAGCACCTTCTGATTAGCTGCTGGTTTTTTCGGACCTCATATATAAAAAAATCCACATATATATATATATTTTCTCTCTTTCCAGGTAGAAAGAGATATAGAGATATAGATATAAATTAGATATAGATATCCATGATAGAGATAGAGATAGATGATAGAGCTAGTTAGATGATAGAGATAAACAGAGATAGATGTAGATATAGATGTAGATACAGATATAGATACATAGATACAGATATAAAGGAGTGTAAAATATTCATACGTGTATTTATTTATACATAGATACATTATATATATTTATATGCGTGTTTATATAGCATATAAATACATATGTTTAAATAAAACATATCAATAAAAGTGTTGGCATAACATGTAGAAAACATTGTTTAATAAGAGTGAATTAAATGAATAATTGAAGTTTAAATGTGAATAGAAAGTCATTAAAGAAAGGTAAATGGCAAGTTTGGAGCCCACAACTTTGCAAGGTTGCTTAACAAGCCCTCACAGTTCTGCAGTGAGGAAGTTCATGAAGGTGGAAGTGTTGGTCCCTAACCAGTGGGGTGGTACAAGTGTATTGGAACATGCCTGAGGGATACCAACCCATCCTAGGAGACCACCAAGGTCCCCCATGCAACCCCTGCCACATGCAAAGCAGATACCTGTCTGTGCCATGGGAAATCTTCTGGGCTGTTCAAAATTCCCACTCAGAGAGCTTTTGTGACAATGAGTCAAATGCGTGGTTGTGCAGGGGGCCAGGATTTCAGCCAGTGGCCTTGTCTGCAGTTGCTCTGTTGCCTGGGAGAAGTCCATTGTCTCACCAGTGGAGACACCAGTCGAGGAGCTCCTGGGCCACTCATGGTGTTCATGATTTCTGAGCCCTGATATCATGAGAACTGCCTGGTGAGGCACCCACAATGTCCTGTGTGTACCCAGCTACACTGCAGTTTTACCTGTAAAAAAGTTGACTTTCAGCTGGCTGAAAACACAGGGATTTCCCTCCCTTGAGGGCTGAACACTGGAACGGCCTGCCCAGGGAAGTGGTGGAGTCCCCATCCCTGAAGGTATTTAAGAGACGTGTAGATGTGGCACTAAGGGACACAGTTTACTGATGGGACTCAGTAGGTCAGGTATACATTTGGACTTGATGCTCTTGAAGGTCTATTCCAACCTAGATGATTCTATGATTCTGTGGTTGTACTCTGGCACTTAGCCCCCCATACCCCTGTAAGGTCTTTACCTTCCCAGCTACCTATTTAATTGCCCCTTGGATATCTTGAGAGAGGAACTCAGATTTCCTCCTTATTGGTGCTTCTCAGAGAAAGCCCACCAGCCACACTGAAAAAAGAGAAAAGTCCAGGATCTCATTAGGTTGGTGAGGCAGGGACCACTGCTGGTGGGTGGTGCTGAGGGATTAGAGACAGCATGGGGGGCTGTGCCATGCCTCCCTTGTCCTCAAACTGGTGTGGAACAATCAGCACAGATACGTGGAGAGGTGGGAGATGGGAACTTGGGTTGCTCCGTGGCTAACAATCACTGACTGAGAGGGCCCTGGAGAGAGGCTGGTGGCCAGTCCTGACAAGCTGGTCTGCTGGGCCTTCTTGAGCTGAGCCAGTGCCATGCTGAAGAGAAAAGCCTGAGCAAAGCCCAGGAGAGACACTTCAGGAGATGCAGGAGGTATGCTGGGAGTACTAGGAGGAGGAAGCAACAACTACAGAGCCCTTGGAATGGCATTGCCTGGTGTGCCAGGGGAAAGCTGGAAGCAGCCCCAGGCCATATCACTAGGCAATTCTTATGGGTGCAGAGACTGTCCTTTGGGCTCTTCTGCCCATAAATATCTAGGTCAACACATGCCAGGCAGCAAAGCGTGCATGTAGGAAAAGGGAGAGCAAATGCTACAACCACTGAGCCCCTCTCTGAGGTTTGGGAAAGCATACTCAAGGAAATCAGACCACAGGAACCTGCTCTGTCCCTGTCTTGCTGGGTGATAGGCATGGCTGGAATTGCTGGAAGGAGGTTTTACGGCTTTGGAGAGGAAGGGGGCATTGTAGAAGTGTGTGTCACACAGGGGTCCCAGCAAGTGTGGGGCAAGAGAGGCTGGGGAAGTATATGGCTGGTATCAGAGGTCAGAGTGCCTCCCCACTTGGTCCTGTCTGTGCAGTGAGAGGTTCTCAGCAAGGGGCTGTCATCACCTCATGGCCATCACCAGTCCCACTTCCTCTGGTGGGCAGACAGTACCTGTCACTTCCCCTGGATCAACATTGTGCGTATATTTCTCAGGCCTCATCAAGATCATATAGTTTGATGGACAATTTTTCCCGAAATGGAAGGGTTAAAAAAAAAAAACAAAAGGCAGAAATGAAGTCTAAGATAACCTCTTCTTAACGTAGCTTTTTTTTTTTTTTTTTAAATAGATATTCCTGCACTATACACCTGGCTTCCTGTATCATTGTGACAAGGGGTTGACCCTGTACTGGGACATCCTGAATTTTGGAAGATCTCTTCCAGTCTCTGATAGTGACACTTCCATCATGCATGCGGTCAGGAGCTCCACTGCTGTCTTTGAAATGTCACTTTTTCAAAAGTGCCTTGGGAACAGAATTTTAAAAGAATTTGAAGTTGCGTGGAATTGCAGATGGAATTCTCCACATGTGTGAGAATGCATCTAATAAGTTGCTAAATAACTTTTAGAAAGTTTGTCAATCAGTGATTTACAAATCTGGCATCCACTGAAAGTAAGTAGAATATATCCAGTTTTACTTTCTGCGTTATCAGTTATAACTAGATTCATAAACTTATTTCTGTTTGTGTTGGTAGCATCTAAGAAGCTAATCTTTTGCACGTTGTTAACACCAATCAATCAAACTTCTGAGTTTGATATGAACTGTAACTACTGGTTATTTGCTTGGATAGCCTCAGAGTCAGTCACATAATATAAACTTCCTGGTATCAATGTGCCACAGCAGTCAGGAGCACTGAAGTGAGAAAGTCACAGTCTGGTTATTTAAAGAGGTGGTTGCCATGTGTCTCATAGTTTATTAACTCTCATTTCATTAAAATTCTGCATATTCAGAAGAGTTTAAATTTACTTAACAATCAGCCAGATTTGTGCCATCTGTACCATACTTTTTAGCACTACAGCAGCAGCATCGGTACTGCAAATATATGTTTTCCCAGTCACTCAAACACTCTGGTATAAACTTTTATGCATGACTGAAAAGGAAAAACAGTCCTTCACAAACATACAAAAAATGCACCTCCCTTTGCAATACAGAAGATATCTCTGGCATCCAAGAAATACAGTACAGTGTTTGGGCTTCCACTTTATTATTTAGGTGATGTAAGGAATTAGAAAACGTTTTTCAGAGCCAGAACTCTCAAACAGCAATTTTCTTCATCAGCATAACAGCTCAGTACTTTTATACATACATCTTTTCATGAACTCTCAAGAATCTGATTTTTAATTAGCCACACATCTGATCTTCTATGGATGTGGATGCTTGCTTTGTTCTGTTGCTTTTATTCCTAAAAGCAAATATTATAGTTTAATTTGTATTAATTCTCCTTTTCTGAAGCAAGGGATTTTCTGATATAGAAATGTTTGCTTGCAGTGAATACTGTGTATTAAACAAGTAAGCTGTATCACTTAAAAATATATCAGGAAGACTTTGACTTTACCTATTGCACCTGCCGTTCATGAGGACACTGTTTTAAACCAGTGTCAATGTTAACACACAGCACTGAGCAATGTCATGTAACAATATCTTTTAGTGTTCTGCAGACACTACAAAATAGGTGGGAAATACACAAAGTCACAGGTATGGTCCTTATAACATGAAAAGTGACAACCTGAGCAATCTATTCTGGGTCTTTCGCAATATATTGATCGATTAAGTAGTACATGTGAGGACAATTTCAAAAGATGGATCTGTAAATAAGCACTAAACATATTTGGTGAAGCTACGGATTGTTCAGTGTAGTTATGGGGAAGAAATGATTCTGTCATTTTGATGAAGCTTGATTCTGAATACAGTAACCCCTCCCCCAGTGGTTAAGCTAAATAAAGTATTTCAAAAGCCACTGGGTTGTATTGCTATGGTAACCCACTGAACCACTGAAATAATAATTGTGTTCCTGACATTATATATAAAGATTCCATTTTCCCTCCAAAATACAATACTGATATACTTAATTTTTTCCACAACCCTTTCCCCATGTCAAGGAGAAAATCTGTTTTCTCTAACCTCAGAGCATTAAATCTACTGATTTGTCAGATTATATTCTGTATAGTTTAGTTTGTGTAATTTTGCCTTAAAAGTCATGATCTTTAAACTGATCAGAGTAAAAGGTATGGAAGATATCACCTTAAGTGAAAAGTCACATGTCCTAGGAAGAACTGAAAACAAAATTGATGTGCAAATGGTGAACTGCATCTGGACACGTTGTAAAGATCAAGTGTGACTGTGCATGCTCTGAAAAGTCTACAATGCAATAAATGTGCTCATATGACTTGCTGAATTGAAATCTAAATCCGAAACATGCATTCATCTACCAACAGCAAAACTATCTTTTTCTGTAATTGCATTTTGCTGAATTTAAATAAAATCCAGTTAAAGGCAGAAGTGTGGTGTCCTTGAAGCTGATTTATATGATCTGTTTCAGAAAGGGGACAGTACTCATGTTTTCATACTGACTTAGTTCTTCAGAAGAAGATTTGTATATTTTAAGATATTCATGGGGAAGACAGTCTCATGAATTTTGTCAGAAAAGTATTTATATTTTGACCCAATGTATTGCATTGTATAGGGAAACTGCAGCGGGGCAGAGGGAGACTGGAAATAAATTTTTGCTGTCTTTTTGGTTGTGCTTTGTTTTGCACTCAAACCCAGTGAAGGGTCTCACTGGTATGAGACAATGCCTCTGCACTGAGTTCTTACTACTATCGAGACTTTTTATGGGTTTTATTGAGTCAACCCATGTGTTTTAAAAGTTAAAAACCAAAGTTCTTACTGCGGTTCCTGGAAAAGGTAGCTTGTTTAGTAGAAAAGCTTACATGTCTTAAGCTTTTTCAGGGCTCAAACTCCCCACTTTTTTGAATTAATCTTTATAGAGGAAGAGGTTGAGAACACCTTTATATGATTCAGAACCCATACTGTTTGTTTATTCTACACTTACGACACAGTAGCCTAACCACGTATTGAGAAAAGCCTAAAATCTGTGCCACATACTATAGCTGGTTTTAGGGAAATGACACCAGACAAATTTCCTGATTCCTGAAATTATAGGACCTCAACAGGCTAGGCAGCAATATAAATGGGAGGAAGGAAATCAGTGTATCTTGTCATGTCGCATGAACTGAATTTCAGCTCTGGGCAGTGAACAGAAGCTTGAATGTCAGGCAATTAGAGATGCTTGATACTTCCCACTGATCACAATGTGAATCCACGGTCCAGTCCCTCCCTGAACAGCTTCAGTGGAAGTTCTGTGTATGTAGTAACTCTTGAAACTTTATAAGCTTTATAAACAATTTTCCACCTTGTAAATAGAATTACATTGTTTCATTAATTTCATTAATTGAGAATTACATGTTCTGCATTCAAATAAGATCTATTTTTAGTATTTATCACTGCATTATCAGTTGTCAGTTGTCTTGTGTTCAGTTTGTAAAATGACTTCTGAAATCAAGCCACATTGCTTCCAATCTAAAAAGTAATCTGAATTGGAAGCACATTTGAATCTTGCCAACAATATTAATAGTTCTACTTCCTGAAATCTTTGCAAATCTGTCAGACAATTCTCAAAAAACTGCATCTAGATGCTTAGACTGCTTTTCTTTTCCCATATTTAGCGTACACAGCTCCATCCTCTACTTGACATTAATTTTGCTATAACATATATACTTGCAACCTGAGGAAAAGATCATTAACAAACCTGCTTTTTAATGTCAAATCCATTCCCCTTCCATACATCTCACTACCACCAGCTCAACTTGAGCAATTTAAGCTTTTAAGTTTCACTCCACCTCAGTTTTGGCAATCCTTATTTTCACGTCTTCTAGAATTCCACTTATTTCTGTGTTTAACATCACCACCTTATAAAAGCTGAAAATATTTGTTTCACTTGGAACCACACCTAAGTCTGTCTACATCATACTCAGTGCAAAGCAATACCATTTTTTTTTTATTATTGTAGTCTTATTGATGCGATCAAAGGCCAAACTTGAAAGTTCTCAGTCTGCATAAATACTGATCATTCCCATTTTTTCTTGATTTCTTATGCAGAGCTTTTTTGGTGACCACACTCTCTCCTCTTACATTAATTCCAGTACCTTTCTTATGGTTTTGATTCATACCCTAGGAGTTGCATATTCTAGGTTACAATGCCAGGCCGTGACAGGAAGAACTCACAGCAATCACAGTTGTACAATCTATAAGTAACAAGAAGTTTAGAATTTTACCTTGACAGCAACCATCACAAAATTCAAATGGATGGAGCTGCTACCATTTTTGTAATGTATATCCTGTGAAGCCATCTTTATTATTCCTGACTATGTAAACACTACAATAAATGGCCTTTTGGTTAACTAGAAGTATGGTAACTTTTACATGCACTGGAGTAGATTAAGTGACCTTTAAAATCCATAAAAGCTTTCCAGCAGACTAAATAAGCATCTAATTGGGGATTTAGAATGCATATTACTGGCAATTTGCTGTCATTTCAACCTTGACAAAAAAATTATTTGCAAGGAGATGTGTTAAAAAATAAATAAACTGAATGGTCCTGACTGACTAGCAGGTGGCTTTTTGTTTGTCTGTGGTTTTTTTGTTTGTTTGTTTGTTTTTCCTTTAAGCAGTAAAGAACAGATATTCTGGGCACACAGTATTGTTAACTATCATACCGTCTAATGCCAGGGACACCTTGAAATATTAACAGGAGAGAGCACAAGCATCCTTGATGCAGGCTTTTGCTGCTTCCTTGGGGCCATGTACTACACTCCACTGCTGCCTGAGTCACTTATTGACTCCTATTGATTGGTTCACTCAGCTCTTATCTCTGTGTTGTGCTGACACTTACCATGTGCTGTATAAGCACAAGAACTTGCTAATATTATGGATCTTATCTCAAGCTGTGTTATCAGATGATGTGCTCAATTTCTGAGGAAGAAGAGAACTGTTTGCCTATGGCAAGAGCATCACCTGCTGTTGGATGAGGAATCAACATTGCCATTTCCTGAGGAGTTGACTAAATGCTTATTGTATGTTTCAGGGTAACACAGCTGAATATGCAGATAAGGTTTGAGGAAGCAGACCAGATAACTCGTGCTGAACTGTAATTTTTTATAAAAGATTGCTATATGTACGTGGGACCAAAAGTCCAGAGTTTGTGTCTGGCAAGAATCCACACAGTAACCAATAGATGCAACACAGTTTATTATCACTCCAGAGCTGGACAGTTCCAAAAGCTGCAGGGGAAGCCCCAGGAGCCCGGCCAGGACAAGGGTAACCACCCGGCACTGCAGAGCATCAGCCCATAGTCAAGGCTTGCTCCTACTTAAAAGAACAGCAGTTTTCTAGCATCATTTCCTGCATATTCATGTCTTGGGCTTGTGGTTGCGGCAGGCAGCGCTGCCCTGTGTGACCAGGTTCTGAGTGTGGGAAAGTTAATACAGAAATAGAATAGAATATATAGGGGTAAACTCATATAAAGAATGGAGAACTGAGAGCATTGTGTGGCCTTGATCTTCAGCCAAACAAGATATGGTTAGGTACCTGAAATATGCAAGAGATAGTGACAAGCAACAGTCCTTGGCCGATCACATAACTCCTCTCAGAGTCTTTCACAATGGCCCATACAATATGCACATGACTTCATCAGTAAATAAAAATTCATGTGTTAGGATGTCTGGTGTCACTTTTACACAAAGTTGAATATTTACATGTTTGGGACTGTAGATTTTCCCAAAATACATAACAAGGCTCAGTCCATACTACTAACAGCTTGTAAGGTATTTATTAGAAATAATCCTTCCCTGAGTTTGTAAATCATTGTTAGTGATGATTTCTTAAATAAAATAATAACAATAAAAAGTATATTAGATATTATATGTAATTGTTTAGAATTGCATCTAGGAACATTGCATTTTAAATTAATTCATTATGCATTAAAATTATAGAATAATTTTGTAATAAGCAAAATCTCTAATTTTACCACGATAACATATAATTTAGGGATGTCTCTTCTTCCATCAAAATATGACTATAAAATAGCACTTTCTAAGGGATCAGATTGATTTACAACTTCTGTTGTCTTGCCTAAAAACTAGATCCTTAAAGCTTCCAAGGGTGTGCAGGGATAGGTGTTTCCTTACATATTGCGGGAGTCAAGATACTGGTATCTCCAGCTCTGACTCACAATAGATACAACTTTGAGTCTTCCTTTTTCCTTCCCTTCCCTCCCAAATTCAGATACCTTACAGCCATCTTTGTGTTTCTCCATCCAGCAATGCTTTCTGTGACTTAATCCCCATATACACACACATGCTATGTTACACAGACATTGGTGGATGTTATGGAGAAGAATAACACAAAATGACTTTGCTGAACACCTTGTTTAATATGTTGATTAAGCTCTTGAGGACAGAATAGTATATAGAATAAGCATTAAATGTGAGTATAAAACAGTGGAAATAGGGGGAGGAAAAACTATTTGCAGAGATCTGTTAAATGAAATAAAACAAAACAAAACACAATGAAAAAAAAAAAAAAAGTATTTAGAAGCATAGTCCTTTGCCTAAGTCTTGCAGTAAATGACCAGAGAGAAGAACATCAAGAATTAGTACTGGCTTCTTTTGAACCATAATGCAGTCATGTTGAGATTTGCTTTCACTTTTTTAAGTTCAGACAAGAGCAACATAATGATCGGAACAGTTGGGTGATGGGGAAACATTAGAAGATTCAAATTGTATAGCTTGGCAATGAGAATCCTAATGAGATTTATGAGAAGAGTCTAAAAACATTTTAATAAATAAACCCAACAGTAGGAGGAAAATTAATTAGCTCCTGCAGGTGTGGTATAGATATGATTAATAATATTTTAATAGCAATAAAAGTGAAAATTTAGACAGAATGCCAGCAAAAGTAATCTTATTCAGCATAGTGTATTTCTAAGTATCTGTCTCCTCGAAAACAAACCAACCAAGAGAGGATGCAAACGGTGGGATTCTTCTCACATTATATTGGACGGTTTAAATGTTAGACATCTAGTCCAAATTAGTCCCCTAACATGCTCTGCCTAACAGAGGAGGTTAGGAGAGAGCCACTTGCAAAAGACAGGTCATCCTCATCCGAAACCTGAGTTGCTCTTTCTTCATCTGGCATATAAGGGGACCTGAGGTGACTAGCTTTGACTTTGAGTTGAATCCTAGTTTGAAAAGTGATCACATCATGATCACACAATCAGCAATGTCATGACATTTCAGAAATGACTTAGGATACCTTTCTAATGTAAAGCCCTGAAGTGACTGAAAACAAGCAGGTAACATGTTTATTAGCACTAAACACTGGTGACAGTGGAAGAAAAAATTAGAAGCCTTCTCGGACTAGTTTAATTTTCCAACAAGCCTGACTATGGCTATCAACCCATGCACACTTCATCAGCCTTGCTGGACCCAACAACAAATATTTCCTACTTACTTCATTGAGGTTTGTTTTCTTTTTTTTTTCATTTGTGGTTATAGTTGTATATGGATTCATATTCTCTCAAACAGGTATGGCAAGAGATAGCTGACAGCAGCAAATATTTGGCAGGCATTTACACCAGAAACCCTGCAGTGAATGTGTTGAGGATAGTCTATCCACTTGCAAAGACAGTTAACATATTGAATCTTGCCTTCAGTCAAACCAAGCTCGATTTTATTCTTTACAAACATTCCCTTAAGGTTTTTATTATTATTGTTGTTGTTGTTGTAATTAATTTACTTAACAGCTCTGCATTTCTGTGGCTCCATGTGAATATCAAGCCCTCTTCTCCCACATTTGATATTTAAAAACCCTGGCTAGTACTAATTCTGTGTGGAAACTGCATCTGGTCAAAGCAAATTCTTACTGAATTAAACTGATTATGCTTTCCACCAGTGGTTCTCTGCTAAATAGTCTTAAAGAAATTGAAGACTTTTTACGTGGCATTTTAATGCTTTATTTGACAGGGTTCCTAAGTAGTGCTGCAGTAAACCACAAGGTGTTAAATACTTTTTTCCTTGACTGCAGCTCCCATACAATATTCATGTAAGGCAGATATGCAGAGAAGACATGTACCCCAGCCGTGACTAGCTCAGTACTCTTTTACATCTAAACCCTTTACTTCCTAAGGTGTATTGCCTTGCTTTTACTGATTTCTTATATACTTGTTACAGTCAACCTATTAGTTTGTCCAAAAGCACATTGGATTTTTTGGGTTCTTCTAGTACGTACCAATGACATTCTTAACAGCAAACTGTTTTTTAAGAAGAAACACTGCAGGTTACTCCAAATGCAAATTTCTGATCTAAGCAAAGTTAGTGACAAAACTCCCAATTTTGCTGATTTGAAGCTTCCAAGGAAACCTAAGGATTCAAAGAACAAATGCAGGATAAAACATGTCTCTCTTTTCATCTTAAAACTTCCATTTGCTCTTTCCACTGAGTACACACACACCAAAAACTAAACACATCAAGTGGCTATAAAATAGAGAAGCAGAGTATGTATAACGTCACACGCACTGTAAATGATCTGCAATGCCTGCAGGTTTTAACTGGGGAAAGAGTATTAGAAAAACTTCTAATTTCCTACCATTCTCGTTTGCTAAATTTCTGCAAGTCATCAGTAGAGTAAACCACAAGTGATTAAAACCTACATCTTCCTGTCACTTCAATCTAATGTAAAGGCTTCTTCAATCCCTTAAGTATTCAAAAGCAAAGGTTCTTGTGACATAATGAAACTAAACCTCTTTAGGAACAGTGAAACTTTGCTTGATCATACAATAAATTCTAGTGTAAACACTTAATGAAGCTTTGAGGAAACGACCTTTACAGAGTTCTCTCCACTAGAGGTCTCTAGAGAAATGCAAGTAACAATATTCAGAAATTAGCAGGTACCTTATACTTTTCTTCTTGACAGTATTCAAATTTCATGGAGGATAAAAATCAGTAATTGTTCTATACTTGCCCTAGTTATTTCTTTGGATAGGTTTCTTCTGATGTGTATAATAAAATGTTCTATTACTACAATAATCATTAGAACCCATGAGATCTTTTAATGCATTTTATAATTAGGTTTTCAACATTTATAATTGAATAGTCAACATCACATCCCTTCGTAAGTATTGTATTGCACAAAGTGTGTAGCCAAAGGAAGAAAAAATTTAGTGAGATAGCCACCTTGCTAAATAAAGACTAAAATAAATAAATAAATAAATAGTAATGATCACAGGTGAAAAAAAGTGTTGGTTAACCAGAACAGTATGTTAGTTTGCAAATTAGGAAATGATAACTCCGATGTCTTATTCAGCAAGCCATTATCTCACAGGTAAATAAAAGGAGCCTGGCTTCATTATTTGTTTTTATATTCAGGCTAACATAAACATACGTGTGGAATAGCATTCACGTAGATGGTCTGTTTTTTCTTCTTGATGCTTTTTTTCTCCCATAAGTTTTTAAATGATAATTTGGTGTAGTTTCCATTTGGTTGGGGATTTTCCAAATAGTAATATCCAGTCAAAGATGAGCCTTGTCCATACTGGGTTCTGTGCATTTTTTACACCACTCACCAGAGCAACTTATTCAATAGTTTAGAGATTTTTCAGAAAGTCAAACTTATGGTCATTATTTCTCCTCATGTTATTTTATTTCCTTGAACCTTGTGTGAGCATTTACTCATTTTTTACCAACATTTTCCTCATTAAATAGAATGATGTCACTAAGTTTGCTACAAGCTTTAATGTCAATTGTTCTTTAATGTGATTATTTAATATTTGCATATTTCTTCCGCACCATTTTCTGTGCCGTCCTACTCTGCCACCATGGCTGATACTAAGTCTGAGATGTAACAATCCTTCAGACTTTTTCTTATATACCACTGAAGTGGAAATGCTAGTTTTTTAACATTAATGTGCGTTGCTTATATGGAAATAGAAACCTGAATGGTTTTAGGATTACTATTTGTTGTCATTATGCCTATTTCCTATCAGAATCAAAGATAAGTGGCAACAGAGAAGATACTATTAACAAGAACTACCAGTGTGAAAATTAAAGCCTTCTCTATCTTGGCACTCACTCCAACCCTCAGGGAGATAATTATATTAACAAATGGGGTTCTCTGTGATATGAAACTGATTTACTAATCAGAAAGCAGGAAAAATTTGGAAATACTTATGTGTTCAGGTTGCTCCTTCTTTAACTGTGGTGGATAGCTTTGTAAATGACCGGAGCTCAGTGGATGCAGCTACAGTAATTTCTACTCATTTTTTGATTCTACATGATTAAATGTGGAAGGGAAGGACATGAGCTATGCTGAGAGGTGGGAGACTTAAGAGGGAGACACTCATGTGAAGACAGGTTACTGGGACAGTGCTGTGACTTTCTCAAGTTTATCAAGTTACTTCAACAGTAACTTCAGTTTATATTCTAATTTTTTCATCTGTAGAATGACAACTGCAAAGGGTAATCAACCGAGGTCAATTTGCAGCTCTAAATGTCATAGCTAGGCATTTAAGAGGTGCTATATGTCACAGTATATCTTGCTGTAAAGACTAGAAAGAGGTAAAAAGCTCTGAGAGGAATAGAAAGAGCACAACAGTGACATTCTCTTAAAACTCAGTATACTATGTCGTATAGCTGACATCACCTCCATGAGCTGATCTGAAGGTGATGGTTTCAGGCATGGAGTTTTCCTGAATTCACACACAACCATCAGCTGTCTTGAGTCATTTGTAGGTAGGATGATACAGGCTGCAGTAGAAAAAAAGTCTTTCTACCATTTAACCAAATGTCCCTGTTCTTAACCTTAGAAACCACAAAGTGCCATGGTTATGTAAGACATGTCCTTAATTAATAAATGTCTATATACCTATGCCTAGCTATAATATTTACCTATAGTGATACATAGGAAAGAGCCAGTGTCTCTGGCCACTTCTCATTGTCCCCATTTTCTCTGTTCTGTAATGAGAGATTGGTCCCAGGTTTGTCAGTCCAATACTGTACACATTTCCAGATATTCACATCACTACTCTCCCTGCTTTGGAGGAATAAGCTACAGTAAAGTACTTTTGTTAAAACCGACATATTTTCATAAAGATCTGAAATGATCTACAGACCATAACTTGAAATTGTATTCATATGCAAACACTTCTATGCAAATGGCAGATTATTTTCCTTGACATGAAAATTGCAAGCTCCTGGATTGCAATTCAAACACCAACTGTCCCTGGAGCCTTAAGACTGTCACTTCACTGGACACTTCAGCCTGTCACTTTACCTTTCTGCCTCAGTTCCCTCATTTACAGCTCAGAATTACATTTTCCGTTTGCTTCACAACAGGCTCCCAACAACTAACTAATGGCTATAAGTAGGTATATATTCAAATTTTCAGCTACTTGGTGGTTTTTATATGACTAGTCATATATATGACTATATATAGTCATACAGTCATTTTATATGACTACATATACTGCTCTGAATAAAGGCATTATGCAATAGCAAGTATTATTATTAGAATTAAAATACAAATTGAAGTTAATAGTGCATTTGACTGTATAACTGCTTCATAATCAGAATGTGTGTTAATACAACCTTTTTTTTTTCTGAAAACATGAATGCTGTTTCAGATTATTGGCAATAGATTATTGTTTGGAACTTTCACCAACTTCACTAGTTTAACAACTCAGAGCTGATAAAGATGAACATGGAAAACAAAGGAAAGCAGTACGGTTCTTATGGGAAGAAACTTCCTGTGGGTTTGAACAAAGGCACACATAACGATCCCGACTTCTGGATGCTTCAGTGCTATAAATACCAAATCATAAGTCAAAGTCTAAACTTCCCAAACTTTTTCTGCTGTTGTGTCAGCAGAATAAAATGCTGAGCCTTCTGTAATGAGGAAGAAATTAGTCAATCAGGGATAAAAAAAGAACAGTTTATGCGGTTAATGTATGGTATTAATTTAAGTTACTGAAGCTGGCAGCCAAAGCTGCTGCAAGGAGGGTGGTACAAAGTTTCAGGTTGATCCTGTAGTTCCCTCCCACCACCCTACAGCATGTATATAAATTGTCAGCCCCCCAGACCCTTTGCCAGTTCTCTCATCTAGACTTGCCAGAAGCAACAGAGGACTAAAGATGAAGATCTTTTTCTTATTCACCTTTTCCGCTTTTTTCTTCTCTTCTTTTGAACAAGCAGCTGCATTTGCTCACTATGACAAGATTTTAACTCACAGTCGAATAAGGGCACGCGACCAAGGGTAAGTACATAGTGTTTATTTGCATTTTAAAGGTGGGTTTATTAACAGCTATTCTCCCCTTTCTTCTCACTTTATATTGTGTGTTTTTTTTGCAGTATGAATTCTTACTATCATTCAAAGATAACTTTCTTTCTAAATTAATTTTATAAGAACTGCTCCTGAATTAAAAGCTTTCTGAGGAGTCTCAAAAGGAGACAAAATAACGTTAAACTTCATAAAATCTGGAAAAAAAATTAACATGCCCACTTCTTGATGAATAAAATATATACATTTTAGAATCATTGAAGTTAATTACAGTTCATGATTAATATAATGGGATATGGGATATGTTTAATATACATTTTCAAATATTTTGATAGAATTGACACCTATTCCACAACATTTGGTGTCTTTATTCTGTCCTAATAAAAATCATGAACTCTACTTAAATGCTTTCTCACATGGGAATATACACTGGGAGCCCATTGTAAAACTTCTGTTTCTGTTAGACTAAGGCAGCAAGCTGTTCAGCAGGGCACCCAAAAGACAATGCTTACAAGCCAGACTGCTGAGAGACATGGAACTTATTTGAACAGCTGGTATCAGGGAAATGTATGTGTCTAAACATATTCTCTTTCAGTCTTTTTAGTAAAAAACATGCTGTGAAAAGAATTGCTTGCCATCCTGTCGTCCTTTATTGAATTCTCTCTCTCTCTCTCTCTCTCTCTCAGCTTTTTAAATAAAAAGAGTTGTCTGGTTTCCCACTGTTGTAAAGCATGTGTTCTAACTTTTGAACTGATGAACTTCTGTACTGCAGAAGTATGCAAATTTGTGACAAAACACCTTTGTTCCATGGAATTTACTTTTAAGAAATTCCTCTACACTACCATGCTAAGAAAGTTTTCCGTGTTTGAAATCTGTGGTTCTTTTTATTTACATGCCAATTTACCCTTTGCTCCCCAGTAATTCCCAGAATGTTTACTTAGGTGCTTGCGGTACTCCAAACAGTTTGTAATTTAAATAAGTGATTGATTTACAGAAGACAGGGTTTCCTTCTGCATAAAGAACCAGTCACTTTTCTTCCCCATCTCCCCATGACCTTCAGCTGCACGGATGTGTACAAGAAAAAAAACTTTAATGAAAAGAGCCTGATGATATTCACAGCTCGGTCCCTAGTGGCTAGTAATTAATTCACTTCCCAGGACGAAGGAGGAAATGTAAGGCATATTGAGACAGAAGGTCAGGCCAGAGCAGAGGGGAATCATCTGTCCCTACCAGGAGGGTGGGCTTGCCAAGGAACCCAGCTGGGCAGTCCCAGGAGCTTGCACTGTGGTTGCTTGAATGCACACCTGCCCAGGCAACTGAAGCCAAATGTTCATTTATTGCTCTTGCTCTTGCTCAACAGAAACTATATTTGCTGCTATTTTATATAGCACTTTTCCAAAGATGTACAAAAATTTCTTTTAAAAATGTTTCTCACTCCCACCCATAGCCCAAATGTCTGTGCCCTTCAGCAAGTTATGGGAACCAAAAAGAAATACTTCAGCACCTGCAGAAACTGGTACCAGGGAGCCATCTGTGGAAAGAAAGCGTAAGTATCTGCTGTTTCAAAACGTTCGTTGATATAGGATATTGTACTATTAGAAAACTCTTCTTTTCTCAGTGCAAATGAAATATTTGTTTCAAATGCAGAGGCGGGAAGAATTAACTTCATAATTTTATAGTTTTATAGCTTCCCTTTAGCTAAAACCACCTGAATGACTGATTCAATAATTACTGCCAAAAATAATCAGAAAAGGCATGAAAATGACACCATGGTATGTAGCACTTTTTAAGTTCAGTGGGCTTCAAAGCATTAGTTTCAGGAATACTTCTCTGATTGAATTTTTCATAGCTCTATGTTAAACACAAGGAGATAAAGGTTAAGTGACCTACCCAAAAACACAGAGGGATCTAAGAAGCCAGTTGTGGAAAGAACTCAGAACCACCTGGCAGAGTTGGGTGCTCAGATCATATCTTTCCACAAAGAAAAAAAAAAAAAAGTATGCTTGAGGGCACAAAATAAGTCTGGGTGAGATTGACATTGTTTTGGAATCCGTGTATATATTTCAATTTTCACTTTTTCTAAGAATGCAAGCCATTGCCGTTTCATGTGGGGAAAAAAAAAGTCAGTAGTACCCGTCACTACCTCTGTTTCACCCCTAGGGTGGTTTCAGAGTAAGAACACATAAAAAAACTCCAGTCCACAACTTGGTCTGCCCCACTTGTCATGTTTAAAATTGAGTTAATTTAACAGACTGATGTTGTTTACCCAATGCAATAAACTAATATTTTTCTAGTGTACCACATTTTCTCTTGCTGTTACGCAATTACTTGGATAACTTTCTCAGCAGTAGTCAAAGGAAATGATTATTTTTGTTTTCCCATTATTCTCTTACAGGATCGGGATAAGTTTGGGGTGACATTTTCAGAACAACTCAAGTGAACAAGGAATCAAGGCTTAATTTGCAACTCTGTGATAGGATATTAGGAGTCTCTTAGTGAAAGCCCATAAAAATCTTCCAAATATCCGTGTAAAGTTTAAGTACACAATTTGAATAGTCTCTCAGAGATTGTGTGCCTTAAGACATAAAGATACTATGTTATATTAATACAAGGTGCATATTATAAGTATGAGGAACTTAACTCCTTTTAAAGTAAGATAGGTGTTTAAAACTTACCTAGATAACACCAACCACTGTTTTGGATGTTAATGTAAAGCGGAATACAGATTTTTGTTTCCAGGCCAAAGAATTCCTTAAAGGAGGTTAATATGGAAGAAAAATATCCACAAACGGTATTGACCACATAAGCCAAAGATGTCTCCTTTTATAAAATAATCATATTCATAGTTCTTCTTGAGCATGATCCTTACTTATTAATGTAAACCTGATTACAACTCCAAAAATCATGATTTCATATGTAAGTGAAGTGCCCCTCTAATGATTTTTGCACTGTTAAAATCAGACTTGAATTTGTAGACAGTAGTCAGGCTGAGACCTGAAATGGACTTGTATTGTGGTTTCTACTACTCCTGTTGGGTGTCAGAGACTTTGCATTTTTTGACATTCCTGAAAGACGATACAGGTCATAACACAAGGTTGGAACGGACCCTTAGGGAAAAGACTGAAGAAAGATGTAGTAGGAGGAAGTTTTCTCCCATTTTCTTTCTGAGAAAATGTTTTCATTGCTCTGCCAGTGTACATAGATTAATGGAACTGAGTTACATTTCCAATACAATGAGGCACAGATTTCAACACACAGTCTTGCCTTTCAAGTACTTCCATGGCTTTGAAATCTGAATTCTAAAGTCAGTCTAGATATGGGAAATGATACCATGGCCCTACCAGAGCTGAAGAAAAGATGATTTTCATGGGCCAAGCTGTCACCCTAAGTTTTCTGCTATTGTAAACTTTATTGGACTACTAATTACTTATTTCCTTAAGGAAGTGGAAGAAAGTAACATTAAGCTAGAGTGGGAGTAGCACAAATCATAATGAACTTCCTACCCGGACAAGCAATCTGATTATTCTAAATCCTCAGAAGTTCCTTTGGAACATAATTTGCTGTCTAGAATCCTGACCGGTCTCTCCCATTTTGATTTTGGCTTTGTTTTTGTAAGCAATTCCAGACAGATTAGAATCCATTTTTCATACAAATTATTCAGAATTGATGGTTGTACTAGTGATCAATTTCCAGTCAAACCAGACTGTGTGTGGTCATTTGCCCCATCTCTGCCTTCATTTCTTTCAGTATCCATAGGTTTATAGCCTTTATCAGAATCTTCTCCTCCAGGTGGCATTATAATACTGACTTCCTTTTTTCTTCAGTGGACATGCTGCAAGTCATCCAAAATATTTCACCTTTTGAAAAGTCTGCCATACCACTGACTTCTTTGGCACTACATATTATTCCACTACAGACACATTATGAAGAAGGATATTTCCTGCAACTGACTTAGACTGAAATTTGGATATTCTCAAAGTTAGTTTTGGAAAACAGCTTACTCCTGTGGTTTTATTCCTAGATAGATGTAGTGTCTTCCCATGAGCAAAAGTCTGCTCTCAGCACAAACGTGAGAAGGAACTCATTACTTTGCTAAGCTCCAGAAGTAAAATGAGTTGTGCTGTGAGAGATACCTTTAAGGGTCAGGAAAAGTAGTTTGAAGCAATAGACCGTTTAGACTCAATGAACTGAAGTCAGATATGACTTTGTTCTCTTCTCTGACAAGAATTTAGAGGCACATAAGCTGAAAAACATGTTACAGAGCCTGTGTAAGGCCCTAAGCAGGAAATCTGCTGCAGCCAACCAGTGGCAGAGACTGAGCAGCAGGACTCGGGTGGAATTTGGGCAAGAGAGACTACACAAAAG
This sequence comes from Anseranas semipalmata, assembly GCA_013399115.1. Classification (NCBI taxonomy): domain Eukaryota; kingdom Metazoa; phylum Chordata; class Aves; order Anseriformes; family Anseranatidae; genus Anseranas; species Anseranas semipalmata. The sequence goes on along the minus strand of VXAA01002518.1, from coordinate 241,760 downwards.
TATCTCCGTCCTCTTTTAACACTCCTACCATTGTACAAGTACTCACAGAAAAAGGCTAGAGGGGGAAAACAGTGTGTATGAGACTAAATAGAGTCATAGAACTTCTGGGCTTTTTTTTGTGACTGTAATAGAGCATCTGTTATAACTTAGTCTTAGCTCTTAATGGGAGTTTTATACTCTGTACTCAAAGCATAAACGGAGATGTGACTAAAGAGGTTACTTTAGTAAGAATAGTAATCCAAGGGACAGTGGCTCTGCTCATGTTACTATCGCTGATGTTAACAAGTCCTCCATAACTTGTATATATGATCTATAAAATGTTAATTTACGAAAGCTTTTTACATTTATATTTCCTGTCCACTGCTGTAAACTTCCAGTTGGGATGCAACTTAAAGATTTGCTAAAATCACAGTCTGTTAGACCAGAAAGCTTTCCACTGTTTTTATACAGTATTTTATCTCCATGCCAGCAAGGAGTAGAAACAGATGAGTCATTGAGCTGATCTGAATAAGCTGAAAACTGCTCTCTTAACCAAGAATAATAAGGACATAAGATAGTCTAATTCTGTCTTCTTTTCTTTTGGAATATATTCCCTTGGATGAGGTGGGAACAGCTTGGTAATAAAAAATACAAACAAACAAACAAACAAACAAACAAAAAAACCCCAAGCCCTACTTTCTTCACTTGGACACCATCTTATACTGAGCTAGCAGGGTGATGAGGATGACAGATCAGGATGACTTACAGTTTGAGATGGCACTTCCCATGTGTACTGTGTCTGTACATGAGTGATGCTGAGGAACTGAATCTTGCATCGAGTTATATCTGGTTCTGACCTTATCCTGGGATCCTCTTTATGAACCCCTCTTCTCCCATTCTGTCTTTTTCACTATATTTTGAGCACAGCTGATCCATGGACCTTCTAATTGCAGTCAACCATAAGGGAACATCAATAATTTAAGTAGGAACTTACAGTAACCCTTGATGACTGAAAAAAGCCTGGGTTGTACATAACAAGCTACATGGTAAAAAAGTCATTGATCTTGTAATGTTTGGCTAAAGAAGCATCTTTCTTAACTAAGTTCTTCAGCCAATTTTCTGCCCTTCATTAATTGTTGGGTACAGTAAGAAGAGTAAACTCACCATGTCTTATGCTATACTTACAATTCAACTTCTTCTGCTTCTCCAAAAGCTAATGATGACTGCAATCTCTCATAGCTGCTTGAAGGTGAGGCAGAGATGCTTTCTATTCTGTGGAAAAGAAAAACTTCCTTATGACAAAGTAGTTCACACAGTTGGGCAAACATTCTGACTCTCATTGCACAAGTCAGATAACTTGTTTTATTAGCTTCAGGCAGGGATGCAACTAAGAGGAGGTGTATGAGGTTAATTTCCTTGTTAATTAGAAAACCTGTAGCCTAAACTCTCTGTTCATCTTGCATTCCCAGGAAATAGTTATTCAGTGAATTGCCTTACAGAAAGAAACATATTAAAAAGAACTGTAGAAACACTTTCAATATATGGTTTTCTGCTGAAAAGATGCACATGCCACAAAGGTGAAAATGTCATGTGTGTATGTGTTTATGACAGAATGGAGATGATATATTTCCATAGCACAGAGAAGTGAAATGTTACTTTTATATATATATATATAAATCTTTCATCTTTAGCAGCTTTATCAGTAAATTATGGAATTCCAATCCTGACTTTAAAAATAATGGTTTGTAATGTTATTTCTCTTCCAGTTTGCGTTTATTTTTTAAATCTCTTCATGTAATTTAGATAGTGAAATTTTTAAGTCCAACTTTTCATTTGAGTAAGCTGTTCAGTTTAATGCGTTTGTGGTTAACATTTGTCAGCTTTAGCTCATGAAAAATGAGAGAAACCTATTCAACTGCCACTGAAGAGTCTACAATTTAAAAGCTTGAATGTACTGTTAAAGACTCAGCAAAAATCTTCACCGAATTACTGTTCAGAACTCTTTAACACTGCCAACATCAGCCACACATGTAAAAATAAGACTATTACATAGAACTGTGATGGCAAATTTTCCTTGCCATTCACAGTGTACCATAATTTGAAAAGAAATATCTGAAGTCTAAAGTCAGCACATTTAAAATATGCTTTAGACCTTCATAAGATTATATAATCTGTTGGTATTGCCTGTCTGTAAGGGCCAAAATCAACTCAGTGATAACTCTGCAGGTTTTAGTGAAGTTGCTTTCTTATAAGAAAGGAGAATTTGTAAAGCAAGCCTATGGTAGAACTTTAGTTTCTGTCGTATTAATTAATAAGACATTATATCCTTTAAGACATTCAGTGCTAAGTTGAATGTTATAGTATGGAATTATCGGTTAGCCCTGGTTTGCTGCTATGTATAGCTTATACATGTTCAATAATGGAAATATTTTATTACATCATTATATAACAGTTCCTGGTCTGTTCTATTGCTAAATTTTATGCGTGCTGTGATGACATACTCTTTTAACTCTGTTCTTGATTTGTTGCAGTCTGGTTTTCATCCTCGCTACATTTACCTCGTGTTCAGCTATCCTGTCTTTAGTGACTTTATTTTCTATGACCTGCTTTATATCTGTTCTTAATTAGTTCTCTGCCTCATTCCTGAGCTTCTTCGAAGTCTTCCTTGATACACTGAGGCTCTGCCATCCCACTTTCTTTTACCATACAATCTACAGGACCTTCTCCTTAAGTACCCCTTAAGTTCCTATATCCAGTATGCAGGTAACCTCATATAGTTTTGTCATGTAAATTTATTTTCAGTTTAATTTTTTTGTTTTCCTTTTACACCCCTTCTGCCACTAGTTCCTCTCACTATCCCCACTGTCTTTATTTTTGTCTTTCCTCAGTCCCATCTATTTTTTTCAAAATAGATCCAACAAATCAATGTTCTTCAGCTGCTATTCTATTTACATCATCTTTTCATAACTCTGCATGATTTCCACATTCCCTCCCATGTTCCTTCCTATCACTTAATGACTGCAGTCATATTGTAAATTCAAAAACCCTGCATTTAGTAAAACAAAAACCAATTTGTAATCTATATAGGTCAAATGATAAAAGGGACATGAACATCAGGAGACTGTACACTTAACGATACAAAATTAATAATTAAAAATAAAAATGAGGCCATGAGCTAAAAATGGTATACAGTTGTCCTGTATATTACTTAATTGTGTTTTTGTGTATATTCCACAGAACTGTCTTATATGAGTGCTGTCCTGGCTATATGAAGATGGATGGTATGAGAGGATGTCCCGCAGGTACAAGCTTATTTGCATATGGATGAATCAGTATATGACAGACATTACAACACAGGAGACTTTCTTTGATTACTGCCTGAGAATACAAAGCTTCATTTGCGTACCGTCAATACAGTTAAAAATAAGCCTCCATTGAATTTGATCATGCAGTCTAAGTTGAATTCCCCAGCTTCTTCTAGCTGTTGGGTTGGAGAGAAGTGAGTCCTCAATTCCCAAAGCTACTGAAGGAGAAGTTTTATTCCTATTCCCCTCCCACCCCAGAGTAACCTAAAGCATACCAGTGAGGTCAGAATCCTAGGTTGGACTGGGAGATCTTGAAGGTCTCTTCCAACCAAAAGATTCTGTGATTCTGTGACATGAAATGTGGCTTATCGAAGTTCTGTTTATTCCTTTTTCCTAACAAAACTTGAGTCTTTTTAACTAAAAGTGTGTAATAGACTAAAGAAACTAAGAAGAGGCAAAAATGAAGACAGGAAATCTTAATTTATCCTATTTTTGCTACTCTATTTTGCATAAATAAAGTTAATTTTAACAGAGAAGAATAACTTGAGATGGCATATATTTCTTAACTTTAGAACCCTATATCTAAGCTAATCTTTTTACATTCAGTAATAGAGTTAGGTGTATCTAAGGCAGAGTTCATCTTGTTTAGATGAATTCATCTCACTTTAGATGTTTATATTAGAATGAGGTCAGTCATACTCAAAAGTTGCCTGTTCCTTTCCACAACTGTAAAAACAGCCAAGGACAACTAACTCACATGCTGATGCCTGGCTTGTAGATGCCTAGAATTAGGAGACATGCATCCTGTTTTCATGTAGCAGTGCTTTAACTGTGAGTCTATGGCCATTATTACCCTCTGTCTGAATCAATATCTGCACACTGGAAGAGACCTCACAAGAAGAATTCTGGTCCACCATGCCCAAATGAGAACCATTCAATTACAATTTTTGTGACTGTAGATGGAATTGACTCATGTACTCTCTCAAAGGTCCCAGATGGATAGGCTCCCATTTTCAGGTTAGGCTTGGCACAGAACAAGACATCTTTTCTAAAGAAAACATTACAATATTCGGTTTTGTTTGATTTAATTCTTCAGCTTGTTAAGCAAACCAGAAAATAAATAACAAGCAGATGTGTTTGGATGGACTTGGAATACATTGATAATGGAATTTTAATACAAGCATATTGTTTTAATATTGATTTAAACAGTTTCATAAAGGCAATACCGTTGTCCAAACAAAAGAAACAAAGTGGATTTGGTTGTGAGAAACTGACTGAAGAATTTACAGTGTTCTTGTCTGATGTCTATTTTAGTTGGTCCTATTGATCATGTATATGGTACACTTGGTATTGTGGGAGCTACCTCCACTCAGCAGTATTCTGACATGTCAAAGCTGAGAGAAGAGATTGAGGGACGAGGTTCATTCACTTTCTTTGCACCAAGCAATGAAGCCTGGGAGCAATTAAGTTCAGTAAGTGTGTGTGTGTGTGTTTGTGCATGTGTGTAAGTGTATTTCTCTTTCAGGTAATGTTGTTTTAGATGCAACAGCTGATTTATTATGAGCTAGACTAGAAATGATGATGATATTTTAGATATAAATGAACATTACACAAGTTATGATACAGAAAGGTACATGTGACATACTTTACTGAAGCTAGACCATCTGAGTTTATTTTCAGAAATCCTAAGCAACAGTAAGTGTTTCTCATTTAAGCACTCGCATGTCAAATTTTAATCTCATTAATGCTAGCATAGTTTTGGGGAAACAGACAGGTGGGTGACTCAGGTGTCCTCCTTTTAGTAATGCTTTTAGTCAAAATAAATATTGAACTAAAACACCTTCAATGACTTGTCTCTGCAGACCTTTTGTCTTTCATTTGTGAGCAAGTCAGAATAAAGCACCAACTAAATAGAACCAGATTGATAGGTATTGAAGTCATGTCTTTCCTAACAGAAAGTATCTGTCAACTATATTGAAAGCATATGTTAAGGTAAAGCAATATGCACATCTTTCTGAGTGGAAGAATGTTCTTGAAACTTCTAATTAATTAAATTCCTTTCTTCTTCAGGAAATTCACAGGAATTTGGTTGACAATGTAAATATTGAACTATATAACGCTCTCCACCACCACATGGTAAACAAGCGCATGTTGACAAAAGATCTTAAGAATGGCATGACACTGGTGTCCATGTATAATGGCCAGAAATTGCTTATTAACCATTATCCTAATGGGGTAAGTCTACTTAAAAAAGTTCTCTATAATATAATAATTCAGTTTTAACCATTGCTCTTTCCTTTATTTCCTTCTATTTCTATGAATACAGGTTTTGGAAATATTAGCATCTAGCAAGTCAGTTGTCACTGATTAAATAGTCTCTTGAAGAAATTCAGTTTTCTGTGCAGGCTAATCACCAAGAGAGAATCAATGAATATGTGCTGTTTGCTGTTTAAAAATCAAAGTTCAAATGAGAATGAACTTTCTTTGTAGGAGACAAAGCCTTTTGTGATGAAAATATATCATCATCATAAATCTGAGAGCAAAATCTACTATTAATCTTCATGTATTTACAAAATAATATTAAATCAGGTCTTATTAAATCAGATTTTTTATTTGAATTGGAGTGCATGGTAGAAGCATTTAAAGTTATAGGGTACAGGTATCCATTACTTTCCAGAAAGAATTTCATTTTTACAAATGTTAAAAATCTCCCAATCGTGTCACTTGGTTTTGCCTTAAATGCGTGGAAATGTTTATGTTGGACTGCAGTTTACACTAGTAAAAACTAATACAATCACCATATTAACCAGATATGGAAAGCAAGTCTAAAGAATAAAGATTGCAATGACAAATAAAGCATGAATATGAAATCAAGGTAGCCTGCATTAATCTGCTGCTAGCTGAATGCTTTCCAGAAGAGTTCAGTCAGCCTTTTAAATATTGCAAGGTTTACTTAATATTTAAAATAAAAACTGAAAGAACAACAGTGAGCACATTATGCACAGTCTGTAAGAATCAGATTCCATGTGTATGATCAAATGAATGCTTAATCTTCTACTGCTCGATTCCTCAAACATAGGTTGTCACTGTTAACTGTGCCAGGGTCATCCATGGCAACCAGATTGCTACCAATGGTGTCGTTCATGTCATCGACCGTGTCCTGACTGCTGTTGGAAATACCATTCAAGATTTCATTGAAGTCGAAGATGATCTTTCATCTCTCAGAGTAAGTGGACAAAAATAGTAATGCTTCTCTGGTCCTGTAGTTTCTTCTTTCTTTTCTATTTATGTAAGATGCCTGGAAGTAAGAAGGGTTAATTCAGTAAGAGAGAGAAATAAATCAAATTAAGGACTCCAGCTAATACTGGAGCTAGCTATATAAAAAGACAAAATATATTTTACATAAGGAGTCTGCTTCTGTTCTTCTGTGTATCTTGTACGTCATCAATAAGACAGAATGCATCTCTGTACATAAAGAAGTGTGCCCTTTCTTCAAGTACTGAGATAATGCAACATGTGAGCATAAGTTACACTATCTGGTGCTAGATAAATAAGAATAATTTTGAAATGGACCACAGAAAATGGTAGAACTAATTTTTTCTCGAACCTGCTCATAGCAAGCTTCAGAACAGCATGGAAAACATGGATTTTTCTTGCAGAGATGAACCAGCTCACTTTCTGTCCAAGTTTCTAATTTATTCTTCTTCCAGAAGATGTGTCTTCTTAGTGTAATGGGATTTCATGCTGCACACGTTTAACAAAATATGCCATGGTTTTGCAAATAGCTGTTGTCCTCTTCCCTCCTCCATCTCCTCTAAAAATACAAAAATCTCTCCAATACAGAGGCAAAGATTCCCTGAATTCCCCAAATCCAGTCCATTGCATTTCCAGGCAACCACATCTTTTAATCCCTTTAAGAAACTGGATATACAAGAAAGTCTTGTCTTGAAAAAGAAACTTTTTTTTTTTTTTTTTCTGTGCATTCTTTCTTCTACCTGTTCTATTTGGGTTTAACTTTCATGAGCTCTAAACAAGAACTTTTCATCTAATCCTAGATGAGGTCTTACCTATTAGTTTTATATTAACTTGCATACCTGCCTTAGTCTGCTTGAGAAAAACTCATTGGTTTCTAGGATACATGCTAGCATGATGCTTGTTTTTCTTTCAGTTGCATCACATTGCACTCTGCTCTTCTGACTTTTCAAGTGGGGAACTTGCAGTTTATAGCACATGCATCTAATGTGCTAATTCCTGTGAGCATCCCTCCGCGCTTCACAGTGCTGCTTCGTTGAGTTCTATTCTGTTCTTCCTACACTATAGGCAACTCTTTCTGTGCATTCACTATAGTTACAAAATATGTGTTATTACAAATTTCACATTATCACAAATTTCATTAAGGATGGTTGTTTTTCTAGTAAATCTGTTCTTAACTTATATTGGCATACTCTATCTTATTACCCTTTTAATCCATGACATATTCTAACAATATCTTTAATTACTTTTCCTGCATTTTTCTTTTTCTTCTGTCTTTGATTGTAATGAAGACATGTTACAGCCACCAAAGAAATAAATATGTTTTCTAGTATTTTCTTTTTAAAATTAATCCAATAACAGAAACTCGCAAGTTGAGAGGTCGTACAGAAGAGATTTATAAGCAATTTAAAAGGATTTATTTAAGTAGTAAGAGGGAAATTATATTTTGGGGAAAAATAATGAATTGGGTTTTATTTAGTTCAGACAGCTTCCCTCTGCTTCATTACTAGAAATTGGAGATGAGTTTTATCGCTAGTGTTTGTCTTCTCTTTTTCTATGTCCAAAGATGAATAACATTTTAGGGATTAAAAACAGGGAGATAATTTTTCCTGGCCTCAAGCCTAAAGATGTATTTAATCAAATTAGTCATGCAACTGCAACACATTTTTTAACATTCCAGGTACAAGTTAATTGTTTTGATAGACCATTACTTTAATCTAATGTGTCAAAACCTACATTTATATGTAGGTTATTGATATTCATATTTTTCATTTAAAATTTAGGCAATAATAATAATTTGTGCCCTGTTGTCAGTTCTATCAGAGTTTATTGATTAGTGTGTGCTAAAATAAGAAGGTAACTCATCATATCAAGGCACATTTTTCCCATGGAATTATTTTTTTATTCATTTTTGTCACTTCTTTTTTAACACATCTTTCTATAACAATAATTCAGTCTCACAGTAAAGACCTCTGGGCACTAGGTGAAAACAGGAGATATTTTGTGCTAAATGCTGCCGGTGAGCTCTCATGAACAACACTGTAGCTTTCAGTGTAAATTCAACATTACTCTTGAAGAACAAGATTTGGCTATGTCAGAATCCTAAATTAGGGAATAAAAGGTGTGAGCTCTTTGTTCATGTTTTGTTTACCTATGCCTAAATGGCTAAGCTTTAAATAACTTTAAATAACCAGCATTAATAACCAAGTTTATTTCTTAGGCTGCTGCAATCACATCAGATGTCTTGGATACTCTTGGAAGGCCTGGTCATTACACACTTTTTGCTCCTACTAATGAAGCTTTTGAGAGTCTTCCAAGGGGAATCTTAGAAAGGATCATGGGTGACAAGGTGGCCTCTGAAGGTATGTAAACTTTTCTTGCAGAAGAGAAATTCAAGTTTGTAGATCAGGATGTAGAAACTACATTATCCTTGTAGCTCTGAAATTCAGCACCTGTCCTTTCATACATATAGGAGGAGTAATTTCTTCTGACTTTGTCAGTTACCTAAGGATTCAAATTAACCAAAAAAGTAGTTTCCAGAATATTTTAAAGGAAACTATGAAAATATAGGTACTCTGATGTCGCTGAACTTTGATGTTCAGCTGCATAGTTCTAATAGAGATTTCTACCTCTAGAAGTGCAGATCTATCTGAATTTGGGGGTTTGCTTGTAGCTTTCTCATGAGTAGCTTTTTCATACAGACCATTAAGAAATATAAGGCTGCTTTACTGTTAATAAGTGAGTCTGAGATTACCTCATTTTAACAAAAATGCAGACCACTCCTGCTTCCAGTGGTCCATCTTGCTTCTCATCAGTAAATATTTCAAAGCAGGAGCCTCCCTCCAAGTTACTTCTGCTGAGAGTCATATTCTGTAGATTTCAGTATTTAACATCCTGTTCTTACTGAAGCAGTATCCTTGTAGACTTTGCAAGTAATAAATGCATTAGTACTGCAGTATTGTGCCTTCTATTGAGGACCTAGTGAGAACATGCCAGGGAAATCACAAGATAATCTGAAGAACTTCATTAACTACATCAGGGTTTGAAGCAATGTTTATTAATCAAGCTCTTTAACTCAATGGATGTGTTGCTTGTTTCACCCCTCAGTTTTGACATTAGAGAAGATAGCAGTTTTCCTGATAGCAAGTCTGAAGGTGTTTACAGAGAAGAACAAGAAACATTATAGTGTTAACTCTATGTATGAGCAAAGAGACTGGAAATTAAAATATATTCTTTAAACATTCTGTTCTGCAATAAAGTATAGATTCATCCAACCAGGTTTAAGATGACATACTTGTTGATTCAGAGTTAATGAAAAAAAAGTGGATAATTCAGATTTTTGGGATACATTGCTCTCTGAAGATGCCTCATTTCTTTTTTCTACATATTGAGCTTTGGCTTCTAACTGAAATACACCAATTAACTGCCTACAGACAGATGAAGAATTCAGACCTAAATTGTGCTCATTTAGAAAGCCGAGTAATAAACCATTACAGTTTTCCTTAATATTTTAATGTGCAATTATGTGACACTTAGGGCTAAGAATCCTGCAATTAGCCAAACCATCAAATTAAAAGTAGGCATCTAAATTTAATTTGACATTGTCTAACATTTGTATCTCATGAAAAATTTACTTTACCTAAAACAACAAAAAAGGAAGTTTCATTAGAATCATTACAGTTAGAATTATACCAAGCATCTGTCCCTCTTGTCAGGGAAAGGGCAATTACTCTGCCAAGTAGGACTGAGAGGTTCCTTCTTGCTTTAAATTATACAGGGAGAGGCCAGGTGATTCAAAGTGCATGTACAAGCAGGATATCGAAACAGTTTAAGGAAACAGTAGGGTGAAGTGTGAGGCTGCATTTTATGACCAATTATGGTGACTATTTCAGATGTCTTAAGGATGCCCCTAAAAGAGATATGGATTGACACTTTTCTTCATTTATGCTATTAACATTATGCTATAACATGGGCTGAAGAGTTCCAAGATTTCCCCCCTCGTCTGAAACTGAAAAATATTGTTTTATTTTTTTCACTGTAGGACTGAAATCAATAGTCCATTTCCCATCTGTTTTATTGCAAGGAAAAGTGAAAGCTGCAACTGATATGTTCATTAAGAACTGCTTCCTTGGTATTACTTGTTTTGCCATCAGATAAATACTTTATGTAGAACAGATGGCAACTGGGACTCCAGAGGGTCAGTTTTAAGGTTGCAACTAGCCACTTAACTTTGTGGTCAAATGTGCTTAATATTGAAGCCCATTTTCATTGGAACCTAATGTTGAGAACTTGTATCACATGTATGCTGATGTGTAGCTCTGAAATGACCACAAAGCAGGAGCTTCCTGTGTTGCAGTATGTACCTGAAGTCTCTTTCCTCAGTTATGAGCTCCATTGCGTTAGATGAATTCTCCAACATTTCATTATGGCCTGTTTAAATCACTGTGCAGTTTCTCAAAGAAAGATGGTGGAAAGAGAGATCTGGACTGATTTTCATTTGAGATAATAACTAAAAGTGGAATCCTGAAATAGTGTACCACCGAGTACACTGAATCTCGCTGTTACATAATAAGGCATAATACAAGATAAATCTGGAGCTTGACTGAACAGTCAATAGCATTTTGTACTCTGGGGTCCATTTGGAGCATATCATCTGTGGTCACTGAGTTATACTCTCTGCTACATGCAGATCACAGTGTAACCAGCATATTTTTAATAATATAAGACACGCCAAAAGGTTTTGAACTTAGATGTTATTTAAAAGCCTATAGTATCAATTTTCATATAAATAAGTTCCAATAAAGAAGTTATCAGTGCAAATAAGCAAATGTTAAATCAGCTAGTAAACTATTAAAAATAAAGCTACTTAATTCAGTTACTTAATGAAGTAGTAATTTGTCCCACAACTATATATGAATATATGTATATATGAATATATGTATCCAAACACCTATATATGAAATTTTTGCTTTTTTTTCCCTGCAGCTCTTGTGAAGTTCCATATTTTAAATACTCTTCAGTGCTCTGAAGCCATAATGGGTGGAGCTGTCTATGAAACCTTGGAAGGAAACACACTTGAAGTTGGCTGTGATGGTGAAACTCTGACTGTGAATGGAGTAAAGATGGTGAAACGCAAAGATATTGTTACAAGCAATGGCGTTATCCACCTCATTGATAAAGTGCTAATTCCTGATTCTGGTCAGTAAAGTGCATGACAAACTTCTTAAACTGTGAATGTTTTCTGTGATCTCACCTGGGTCCCCTCACATGTATTGTCATTGATAAGATTATGAAAGCATGGAAAAGCCAAATCAGGAAAAGGAATAAAAGGTGTGTTATAATACCTCTTCTTATTCCTTTATGTGCAGCCAAGCAAGTCATTGAGCTTGGGGGTGCCCAGCAGACTACTTTTACAGACCTGGTGGCACAGCTAGGACTGGCATCTTCTCTAAGACCAGAAGGCCAATACACTCTCCTGGCACCTCTGAATGGTGCTTTCTCAGGTTAGTAACATTAAAAGATTATGCTCTGAACACCAAAATAAACAAGAAGAAAATATGCTACTCTGACAGTCTGCCAAATAAGCCCCAGTACTTCCTCTAAGTCCCAAGGAAAGAAAGTAATTGAGAATTAGAGATACTTCATCCTTTCAAAATGCACAGCACGGAGAAATACAAAACAAATCTAACCATCAGGCTACACGGCTTTTTTTAGTGGTGTCATTTGTTAATATTCTCACTAAAATAAGATACAAATTACACACAGACAGGTTGTGGGAAAGGAAAGATACAAATGAATTGCAAGTTCTCCTAATCTTTACATTTCTTACATTAGATTCACAAGTTAGTTATGCTCACAAACTTTATACAATCAGATTGGTATTTTCTAGTACTTTAAAGCAGAGAGAGACTGATACAAACATGTTTTAAAACATGTCTGCGTATTTGCAGGAATGAGCACGTGAACATCCTGCCATTCCCTCGAGGATATGTGTATTAACCCACGCCCAAAGAAGCAAATTTGGGAAGGATTTCAGGTGCACATTCAGAAAGAATAAGCTTCAGCAATAATTTAGAAGATGGAGCAGGCACACATGTAAATAATCTGCCATTTTGTTTCTAGTTGTTATTCAGGGCTGTATCAAAAGATTGTTTCTAAATTTGAAAAAGGGCAGTTTACAGAAACTGTTTAATAATTCATCTTTTGTTTACACAGACCTTTCCAAGTCTTAACTCAAACATTTCAAAGAAAGATCCAGTATTTCCCTGGTCTTCTAATACAGATGTCCACAGTTAACCTTACTTGAATGAAAGTTCACTATATAAGTAACTATATATTGATATCTAATTGGCATTGTAGATGACACCTTACAGATGGACCAACGCCTTCTTAAAATGATCCTGCAGAATCACATTATAAAAGTGAAAATTGGGCTCAATGAACTATACAATGGACAAGAGCTGGAGACAATTGGAGGAAAACTGCTTAGAGTGTTTGTGTATCGCACAGTAAGTGAATGGGACATTCTAACAATATGTTAACTATGAAAATGAAGAGGTATGAAAGAATAAAAGACAAAGCTGAATGAAACTTAAAACATCTACCATTACCACTATCAGGCAAAATTCTTTAAGCTTTTAACCTGGGGAAAAAAAAAAATGAAAATCCAATCTTTGTCTATGGGAATTTTGCATAGAAGATTCTTTGGGAAAATGATACAAGATTCAGGACTTGACACTCAATTAGTTATAAATTCATAAAATTAGGTTTTAGAACTAACAAAATTCTGAAGGGAAATGAAAAAATCAAGTTTGGAAATATTTGCATCCTGCTAATTTACTCCAGATTTTGCTTGAGAAAGCAAAAGTATCTCTCTTGACTTCCTGGCAAGACCATAAAATTTGACTGTTGTAAATCCAGATAAATATTATTTTTAAACTCAGGAGCCTGGTAGGAAATACACATCCATTTAATTTATTAAATATGTTTAAATGTGTATCATTCTGTGAATAGCTACACTTGGGTGTCTTGTTTCTCTTTTAACCAGGCTGTATGTGTTGAAAATTCATGCATGGTCAGAGGAAGTAAAGAAGGAAGGAATGGCTTTATTCACGTCTTCAGGCAGATCATCAAGCCAGCAGAAAAATCATTGCATGAAATTCTGAGAAACGATAAGCGTTTTAGGTGAGTAGCATTTTGACAGCACTGAGACTTTCCTACAGACTGTAGATATTATACAGTACAGCTGGTCTGAGAAATAGTTGTGGACCATGGGTTGCTGGATTTTTGGGGTGCAAGGAGGGCAGGAAAGAGGTTATTACCTCCTCAAAAAACAGTTCCTTACTGCTAAATTGGCAAGAGAGGAGCAAGAGGACAAAAGGTGTTGGATGACACATCCAGAGCTATAAATGCAGCAGAGTCTGGAGGTTTAATTAACGAGTAGTACAATTCCACACTGGTACAGCATGATTGCAGACCCATACGTTCACAATATATATCACAGTATATATTTATATACCCTGCCTGCAAGCATGTCAGTCCTCCAGAGAGAGCAACTACCATTGTCATCCTCCCTTCATGTCTTTGATCTGTGGGTTTTTATTCCATGAATTCTGCTCTGATCCAGGCTGCCAATATTTTTATTTTTCAAATCCTTTTTTCTCAGTCTGCTGCTCTTAAGACAGTCTTTCTTTTTCTCATTTTTCCTCCTCCACTCTCTTTATTGCTGGGAAACAGTAAGAGTGTTTGAAGATGGATTCGCTTTCAGAACAAATGAAGGGACTAAGTGCCTGGACCTAAATATAGTTACTACACTTCAACAGAATGTATTTGTGGTTTGTCTGTTTGTTTTAAACAGTGTTTTCCTCAGTCTGGTGAAAGCTGCAGATTTAGATGATGTTCTGTCACAGCCTGGAAAATGGACTCTGTTTGTCCCAACTAATGATGCCTTTAAAGGTTTGACCGATGATGATAAGGATATATTGATAAGTAAGTAACATAAGAAAACTACAAGTATAAACATGGGTGAAATTAATGGGAAAGGTAGATAGTGTATTTCGTAGACAAAAGATGTCTGATAAACCAGGTAACCTTTTGCACAGAGCATGTCACAGGACTTCCCTAAATTAATTTCTTCTTCAGTGATAAAGTATCTTTTTGGATAAAACATCCAACCTTAATTTAAATTTAGCCTCATTTGTTGATTCCAAAGTGTAATTACCTTCCAAGTTGAAATCTGCATTCATTTAATTAACTTCAACGTCTATAGTAATATTCAGGGTTACTATAGATTTATTAAACTGCAGTCTCTTATATAAAATTTCTGTTCTTCATGTAGAAACTAATTGTGACCATCACATTAAAAAATATGTAGTACTGAGTTTCCTACCTCTCCTTTCCTTTTCTTTCTCTTCTCTGCCTCCACTCAGTGATCTGTGTCACCCATGCTACAGAAAGATATTGAATATATGTTGCTAAATCCCAGTTTATGCCATTTCTTTCCAATTTACACCTTTAAACTTAGGAATTGTATGGATTTTTCACAACATTTAATGTTTCATTTTTGTAAAAGAAGGAATGCACACTGATTACTTGAAACTCTCCTGCAGGATTTCCCACTAGAGGGGTAGACTGTGGCCACAACACTATAAGTATTTTTAGTTTATTTGAGGGTAATGTGAATCGAGCTTCCCCCACAAGTGTGGGAAGAGCTGTTGCCTTGAATCCAGAAGGTCCGTCACATCCAGAAGGTCCATCACATCTTCTGCTTCTGCGCTTTTCAGATCAAAGTTCAAAGACACGAAGCCAAATCCCATAAATCCTTAATGACTTCAAAGAGTCCATCTCAGAGCATTGATAAGCAGCTACCATAGCATAACTCAGCTCAGTACAGCCTTTAACTCACTAATGAGGCACTGTGAATTTTAATCCTCTCTTAGCCATATACAGTTATGACTGTGGTATAAACTACTTTCCAGTGTGATGTGTCTCTAGTGATGAATGGTAAATTAATAGATAACCTAAATGACTAACTTTAGATAGCTATAAAATGAAATGAAGCTTGTCTAAGGGCTGTGAAATCAAGTAACCATATAAACAGTGTAGTTCTATTTTTATCTTTAAGACTCCATCTTCTTGAGAAAGAAGCAAAAGAAATTGAGTTTACCAGGCCTATTATTTTGTGTCTTCAGTTCACAACTTTATATTGTACCCCAGCCCTGTGTCATTTTGGATTATTTCTACAATCCAGAATACAACTATATTTGCTGTTCTGCTTTTCAAGGGCTTTTATGTACTGGCTTTTCCTATCATTGTGATATAGTTTCTACTTCCTTTCTTTGGCAGCTGAAATTTTGATTTCTACCCTCCTGTTTTTTGCAGCTGAAAGTCCATTTTTTAGGGTCAGATTGCTTTCTGGAACTTTAGCCTAGCTTTATATAATGTTATGTTCTCTGTAAAAACTAAACTTTAAAATATGTATTTTTTTTCAAGGAATATAAAAAATACTTTATTTATCTGTAAAAAAGATACAAAACAAAGTTTATTTATAACTAGTGACCATTATGACAAAGAACAAAGGAAATCTGATTGTGAAACCAGCTTTCAAATGGCTTTAGTTTAGTTTAGTCTTTGTATATAACTTGGTCCTATCTATGAATGATCCAGTCACAAAAATTCAGCACTAATTTTAGGAGGTGGAAAAGGAGCATTTAACTGAATTTCACTAGTAAAGTGAATTGCAATGGTATCAGCCGTCAAAGCAAAAGCAGAAAAAGGAAAATGTTCACTGAAAGAGACACCAGAAAAAAAATTATAACCACACAGTGTTTTCATTGCAATTTCGTTAAGGTTGAAACTCTTAGTATGAACAATCAACATCAACATGTCATATTAATACAGAACATGTAATAGAATGGTCAGCATTCCACGTAATGGCAAGCACTTGTGTTTTAAAATTGCTCAGCTTGGTATCCTGTCTCCCAGGCAGGCTGTGGATATTCCTGCAGCTCATCCTATGACTCTGAACCCCTACAGACACAGAGCTCCAGGGAGCCCTGCCATGACACTAACCTGGACTCCAGAATCCATTTCTTTGTTAGTCTCGGAAATGTTGGCTTTTTTCTTTTCTTCCAAAATAGGAATGAAACCAAACTTTGAAATATGGAAATCACCCTAACAATAAGGTTGTTTCCAATTTCTCAACTTCTCCTACTCTCACAGTTTGACAGCAAGAACAGTCAAGACTAGTAATCCAGTCGACCTTCTTCTATTCTTCTTGCAACTGTGTCCTGCCTGAGATGGAAAATATGTGTGTAGATAGAGCTGTCAGTTATCCCCATTCATCTCAGAAGGGTGTTGCCCAAGAGAATAGTTATATTAATTTAAATGCCAGCAGTTAGCTATGGTTCCCTTTAATTGCAAGGGTGTTAAAGTTGCAGTTTGTCTAGTAGCTTGGTGATGTTTGATACTGCAGACTGCCTAGTGGTCCTGAAATTATTGTGTTAGCCAAACATAATTAGAAAAAGAGTTAAAAAAACTGATTAGAGGGGCAAGCAAATAAGAGCGAATAATAAGAAAATGCTGCTCTTTTATATAGTAGTTCCCATAGCATGTTTATAATTGTTGAGTCCCTTTGTCATAAGTTTGTTTCTTTCCCCCTTTATCATCATTTTAACAGATTCAAAATGTATGTATTTCTGTTAGTTCCATTCATACCATGCTTAATTCTGGCTCAAACCTACGGGAATACTTAGTATTTCCCCAAAAGAACTATGTAGTACAATTCACTTTTTATTCCTTGATTTTTTTTTTTTAAATTCCTTACTTTTATTCCTTATTTTTCTTTTTAAATAGGAGACAAAAATGCTCTCAGGAACATCCTCCTTTACCACTTGACTCAAGGAGTTTTCATTGGAAGTGGCTTTGAGCCTGGTGTGACAAACATTCTTAAAACTATCCAAGGAGGGAAGCTCTACTTGAAAACAGTTAAGTGTTGAAAAAGAAGTCGTCCTGACACAGACTTGTAATGGAGATTTGACATTCAATGTCTGCAATTTGATATTCTGTCTGCAATTTGACATTGCAGAGTGGGATGCATTTGTCTGAAAGTGATGTTAAGCATTTCAGTTTATTTTTTAATGTCTGATAACTTGTGTTCTTTACCAGGTGAATGATACTCTTCTGGTTAATGAACTGAAATCAAGAGAATCTGATCTCATGGCAACCAATGGCGTCATTCATGTTATTGATAAACTCCTATATCCAGCAGGTGTGTATTAGTTCATGGAATTTACGCACATTTCTGAATCTGTCTGCATGTTATGTAGGTGCAAGAACTTTAAAAAGTTACCTCCTTTAAAGAGACAATTCCTATGTGGAATAAGAAAGAAAAAAAATTACATCACTGCTCATTTTGTGCCTTGCCTGAAATCATGGCAACTCTTTGACATTTTGTGAAAGTCCAGTATATGGAAGACAAGATGCCTTGGGCTATCATTCCCCCAGTACAGAAGAATATGTATGTACACATACATTCTTGTGCGAGTTTATGAGAATGTATACATCCCCTGATCACTGTAAGTGAAAGTAATGAATACAGATGTATGTTTCCTCTTACATGCCTGTTTCTTTTCTCAGACCTGCCTGTTGGAAATGATCAATTGCTCACAATCCTGAAGAAGTTGATCAAGTACATTCAAATCAAGGTACTTTTTAAATAATGATCCCTTTGTCCTTTTGGCAGGATCTGTGAAACCATGTACATTATCATTCAAAAATGTTTCTTTGGCTTTCTCTTTCTTCAGCAGGTGACATATCTAGTAGCTCCCATTTACCCAAGTGTAATTTTGAATGATACACTGCACTCAACAGTTAGAAGTTATGTTCTTCAGCACCAAATAATTGTAGAATATTTGCATATGGGCAACTTGAGTGTGAACTGGCCCAAATCTGCTCTTTGGTTGAGGTACACTTTATCACTCCAGCAACATAAGTCACTTCCAAATCCTTCAGTCAATTCCTCTTTGAGGGAAATATCAAGTAGCTAAATTGCTATGCCATTTAACCGATCAGCCTCAAAGCCTGTGGAGAAAAATAGGCATCCTTTTCTATCTCAGATACATACCCTCTTGAGCTTATGTTCTCTTTCAAACATGAATGAGAGGACCTAGTCAAATAGCATAACCTAAATTTTAGATCAATGATGAAGTGAGTTCTATGCGCAATCATTAAAAAATGAGAACACAAGTGGTCTTTTAAATTCTAAAATGACTTTTCTGTATTTACAGTTTGTTCGTGACAGTACCTTCAAAGAGATTCCACTGACATTTTACAGTAAGTTCATTTTAAATATTTCCAGATGGGTTTGAGATTGCTTTTTAAATGTTGTCACTTCCAATCTGAATTGTAGATATTTTTTTCAATCAAAAAGAAAGCAATTTATGGTGAAGTAAAGTTGGCCAAAGAAGCACAAGAAGAGAAAGATTCAAAGAAGAATGTTTTTGTTGTTGTGCTACTGTATACATTTTTTCTCTTTACAGATGCGCAACAGGGAACTGTCCCTAAACTAAGCTGTTCTTTCTCTTTGGAGTAGGCAAGATACATATGGGAAAGATTTTTTTTTCAGTTTTTAGCCAAGGTTCAGTGCTTGGTGCACAGCAGTCATACTGCCTCACAGACTCTCCAAGATGTAGTATTGAGTAAACCCTACACTGAGATGCTCTCTTTTTCACAAATGCTTCCAGAGGAACAGTGTACCATTTCCACCTGTTTTCCATACATGTAAATATGAGTCTTGTATGGGAGGCAGTTGCTTCAGCCATTTCCTCTATAAGGAGTATATGTAAAAGTGAAGCTTTCTTGCTCCCTTGCAGCTTTTCTCGCTGTCTGCATTTAGTATCTGCACAGAAAGTAGAATCTATTGATGCAAATTGTTAGAAGGCACAGATCCTACTAAAGCTTTAGCTTGTATCAGAATGTAAAGTTAGGCAGGTGATTAAATTTCTGCAGGATTCTACCCACATTTCTCGGTAGAAATGGAGAAAATCATGTTAGGGTTTTGTACAGGAAGAATGAGTACACTGAAGTTTAAAGACTTCTAAGTTTCTTTTGGAAAAAGAAATGGAATAAACTATTTTCTACAACTATTGAGAGTAGCACAACATGCCATGTAAGCTGAAGCAAGGGATGTCAATGTCAGGCATTACCAAAGCTGTTTTAACTGTTGTCTTAGTTGAACAGGAAGGCTGGGACCTCTAACAGTGAAGGCTTCTAGGAGTGGATATGAGTCAGATAACAGTCTGTCAGCAATGTTTTATGAGTGCATAAGTCTGTTTTAGGTGTAGAGGGGCAACTCAGTCTCCCAAGGGTACTGTATTCATGCTCTCTGTGACATTCTATCAAATGCAAGAATAGTTCTGAATGTCAGAGGGTTTCCTCTGTTTACCAGGTGAGCTCCCTAATGAACTGAAAAGGGTAAGATTCAAATTTAAGATATACCAGGGAATGGTACAAATTTTTATGCAGGGAATTGTACAAGCCTTATTATGTATCTTACATTATCATGGATTTCGTGATCAGTGGGTTTCAAGAGGCACAAGCAAAGGAAAATAGCACAGCAGTAGACTGTCTGCAGGTGACTTGTGTATACACCACCATTTAGTAAATAGAACTGAGCCATACTGTAAAGCCTTTCAAGTTACTTTGCCTTCCGTTAATATCTGTGACTTTATTCACATCTTTATGACCAGAGCAAATCTAACTGATCATTACCATAAATAAAATGTAAGGATAGAATGTTTTATATTCCATTTTCTATACTTTCAGAAATTAACATAATTGAAAGCAACGTCCAGCCCGTCATCAGAAAGGAAGGTAAACGGGGACCTTCCAATATATATTTCTGTATATTGTCACATAGGTATACATATACAGAATATATATTGTATTTCTTTAACAGAATGTATTTTGTACATAACAACTCCAGGTTGTTCTGTACTTCGCTGGAAAAGCAAAGATACAAATATTGCAATTAGAACTGGCTGAAATATTTTTTATGAAAAGATTTCCTGCAGTTGCTCTCCCCAGCTGGATTTTTTTCCTTTTTTTATAGACATTTTTAAAATACATTTTTTTAAATAATATTTTTTCAAAGAATTTCTTTTAAATGCCACAAATATTACTATACATTCTATAAAGTATAAAGAAAGTTGGATTCTATAATTGAAACATTTCCAATGTTTTTGTATTAAAATAGTTATTTTGAAAAATGAAATAGATTCGTTATACATTGAAGTTTAAAAAAAAAAAAAAAAGTTAATTTCTTTACAGTTTTCAATCAGTTCTAAATACCAATATCTGTCAATGCCTGGAAAGGACAGCTAGCCAAACTTTCTTTTTCAATTTCTCAGGGGCAAAAGTATGAGCTACAGGTTAGTGGTAGTATTGAAAAGAACAAAAAGTGGGGCTGGGACTGTTAAAAATACTTGTGATTCATAGCTTAAAACATCCATTGGTTTCAGTAGACCAGTGTCAGCACTTATGTGCGCCAGTTTCCTTCTGAAATGAAAATGCTAAAAGAGAATATAGTGGAGCTCAACCAAGAACAAAAGGACTCAAAAATGCCTTGCAGAAATTTTATCCAGACTGGTTAAACATTGTTTCTTTAAGGACTTATGAGTTATGAGTTATGACTTATGAGTTATGACTTATGAGGGAGCGTATAAACAGGAGGGGGAACACCTGTTTACACACGTTGATAGTGATAGGACAAGGGGGAGTGGTTTCAAACTAAGACAGGGGAGATTTAGGTTAGATATTAGGAGGAGGTTTTTCACTCAGAGGGTGGTGAGGCACTGGAACAGGTTGCCCAGAGAGGTTGTGGATGCCCCATCCCTGGAGGCATTCAAGGCCAGGCTGGATGTGGCGCTGGGCAGCCTGCTCTAGTAGTTGGCAACCCTGCCCAGAGCAGGGGGGTTGAAACCAGATGATCTTTAAGGTCCTTTTCAACCCAGGCCATTCTATGATTCTATGATTCTATGACTTCCTCCCAGCAGAAGTGTCATGAGCTTGCTTGTTCTACAGTTTGTCTGTGCTTTGTCCCACATAGCATTAGATACTATATCTATATAGATAGNTATCATAATATAATATATAATAAATTATATATTATATATTGTATATTATATATATACTAATCCTTGTTGCCTAGTCTCTGTCATGAAATCAGAGCTACAGAGAAATATAAATAAGCAGATTATCCCATATGACAATTTATCCAAGATATTTTAGAATTCTTCACAAGATGAAAGTGCATCACTCTCTGGAGGTACCTGCTCTTCTGCGTTAAATCCAGAGACAGGGCAGATAGTTTAGGCAAATTACAGAAAATCCGGAAGATGAGAAAAAATTGAATGTCTGAGCATATCTATACAAATGTACAACTAAGTGCTACTCACCAAAGAGGAAAAAAATAATTTTACATGTTAGTGAACGTTGAAAAGTCACTCCTTTCCACTGCCAGTACAGTATTTCTGCCTTGGGACACTGTCCAAAGAATGATTTCTGGCCAACACAGCCTTCCTGCTGATTCACTCAGAAATAGTCCAAATAATTTAGGCCCTTCTGAGCTTGCTAGCAGTAACAGCAATGAGCAGCAGCTCCCACCAAAACCACATGTGCCCACAATTTTCTGTATAAAAAATATGGCAAGGCTGCATGTTAATTTTTGCAACATATGTCAGGAAATTCCAGCAGATCATGATGGCAGATTTCATTAAAAAAATCCAAGTCATTTTAGAGGTTGATGTCTGCCTCTTCCTGTCTTAATGTTTTCTACTTGAGCTGTGCTTCATTGTCCATACATAGTCATGTTTAAAGAGATCTCAAGAGTTAAATTTGATTGAAACCCAACTGTTAGTGGATTCAATGTTTAAAAGATTGATCCCGGACTAGGCAATACAACAAAGTACAGCTTTACCTTCTGTTCTGCGTACATATACTGTATCAGTCACATCGGGAGGTAAAACAAATTAGAAGTTCGTTTTGTTTTGTGAAGGATTTATAAGCATTAATAAATA
Organism: Anseranas semipalmata; assembly: GCA_013399115.1. Classification (NCBI taxonomy): domain Eukaryota; kingdom Metazoa; phylum Chordata; class Aves; order Anseriformes; family Anseranatidae; genus Anseranas; species Anseranas semipalmata. The sequence continues at coordinate 219,148 of VXAA01002518.1, read as the reverse complement.
TCTTTGACATTTTTTTCACTAATATTGATCTTCTGTGTCAATGTATGTTGGTATTTAATATCTCAACATACAAAAATACCTCTAAATTCAGAACAGAAGCGGCCAAATGAGTCTTGTAAGATTGCTTCTTTACAATATTTATGAATGTTTTTCAGTCAGACTCTTTAGAAAATAAAAGAAAAAAAAATAGCTTATTCAGCTAGTTTAAACAGAGTAGATGAATAGAGTTCTATGATAACTGGGAATCATTGTGGTCCTATCATATCATCTCATCTGCAGCAAATAAGTGAATTATTTAGCTCTAAGGTCTAACCTATACAAACATCTTCTGTTGCAAAAGCAAACAAAAATGTACACTTGGATTTGTTGCTATTGAAGAACACTAGTAAACCTCAATTGTACTGCTCTCAGCAATTCAATTCCAGGCATATATATTCCAAAACTAATCCTGACTATTAAAAAAAAAATCTTTATGCAGAATCAACTTCTACATAAAGTAATTTAAATAAATATTTTTAAGGGATGACAAGAACTTGTGAAACATGGACTGTGTTAAATTTCTAACTCTGAGCAGGGAATAAGGGATGTGTTACAGAACCATCATGATATTCTGTTAATTGACTGCATCAGAGATATGTTCTTCATTTATTTAGGTATCTACTGCTCCAGCCTGTCAGACAGAGATACATTTTTATCAGTGTGATCTATGGGGATTGCACAAGATTAAGAGGTTACCAAATTATTTGTTTTGGCCATTGAAATCAAGATGACGTCTCCCACAAAACTTGGAGGATGGTGGCCTTTACTGCTGACAAATGCCCTTGCTGCCTGTCCAGTTGATCTCTGAATTTTATCTATTTATTCATTTTTCTTTAAATTATATGACTACTGCCCAAGTCTGGCTAGCTTAAAAACAAACAGACAAACAAACAAATGAACAACAGCCACAACAAAGAACATTCCAGCAGTACCTCAGAGTAGGCATTTTACCAATACATACACAGGAAGGTTTCCTTTCAGCTGTTTAGGATCTGTGTTTGCTTGACACTTGTCAACAGATGTTAAAAATACACGATACACAAAAGCAAAAGAATTCATAAATAGTAAGTGCGTAACAGGATCTAAATTTAAGATAGCGTGGGAGGAAGAGGAAGATTGTACAGCCACCGCTGCAGATGGCCTCTCAGATTTAAAGAATCCTCCATTATGGTCATCTGGTTTATTTAGGGTGTGGGTGATAATGCTAGCTTCATCTCAGCCCTGCGGAATACCGTAATTGTTTTTATGACTATTTGTAACATGTTGTTTTTTCCTTATGTCACAGACCCATCTATTACACAGCTCACTAAATTAATTGAAGGGGAACCTGAGTTCAAAATAGTCAGGGAAGGGGAGACAATAACTAAAGTGATTCATGGAGGTTGGTATGCTTTCAGCAACTCAATTTGTATCAGTTAAAATCCGAAACATTAACTATTTCCGGCCAGTTTTTACTTGAATGTAGACGGTTCCTGTGATACTTTAGTCAACAGGCATATTTTTAACAGGACCTTCTGGAAGTATTGAAATTTTATTGTATCATTTTTTATTTATTTATTTATTTATTGCCTAGCTTTATCTGATAGCTACAGTCAAAGCAGTGTTAGAAATGCTCTGCATGCTGACATAACGTCTGTCTCAGTTAAGAATTATTTGCTGATTGTAGTCAGCAAGATAGAAAGGCAGCGTTATCAGAAAATAAATAAACTTTGTTTCCTGCTTTGCTATGGGCTTTGAGGATTTCATATCCTGAAAGAAAATAGCATGTGGCCTTCCTAAATTTCGGGCAAGCTTAGTTCCTGGTCTACTCTGAGCATTTTTATTTTTTTCTTAAAATATGCTGTGGTAGTCCCTTGTGGGCTTCATTAAGTTTCAGTGTCTCAAAAACAGCACTTGTAACACTGCTCATCACTTTATTAATATCTTCAATTTAAAAATCCTTGTAGAACCAATTATTAAAACATACACCAAAGTCATTGATGGGCGACCTGTGGAAGTGACAGAGAAAAAAGTAACAGAAGAAAGAATTATTCAAGGTAATTCATGCTGAGCTATTTAGTGAAGTTCTCTGTTACATGGAGAAGTAGAACATCTTAAGTCCTGTCTTAATGCCTAAACTGCATTTCCTGAAGAGGTGAATTTTCCTTCTGCTATGAGCATGTACGGCTCAAATTCTCACTGTATCTGCTACACATACATATACAGAAAAGGTAACAATATTTTGCATGCAAAACCATCAAAACTCATCTTTTCTCTTTTTTTTATGTATTTGGGAAGTATCTACTTTTGTGTGCTTCTTGCTACCATTTCAGGATGAGACTGTTCTTTGCATTTTTTAGTCTGTCTTGATTTATAAAGAGTTTTTTGTGTGTGCGTGTGTGAATTTTGGGGTTATTTGTATGTCTCCAGGTAGGCTTCATTTGACCAAAGCTAGACCTTCAGTGTGTGGATACCGACTTTTGCATGTTTTCCCAGGCTTTCTTGAAACTCATTTCAGAAAAAAAAAAAAAAAAAGAAAAAACACTTTGTTTCTCTTTAAGGGGAGTATATATTGATCTGATATCCACAAGGCAGGCATTTGTTTCATGCTAATGTAGAGTAAAATTAACGAGCATCTGTCCCTTGATCTTTTCCTACAGCAACTTTCAAACTCCTTGTCCAATTTCAGTTGCATTTGACCTACTGTGGAGATTTTTATGTTTAAGAATCCTAGAAACTTTACAGAAATTGAAGTGAGTGGAGTGAAGCATATTTAAACAGTCACAAATTCTCTGCTAACACATTTGATCCCCTTGGATCAAACTAGTTTGAACACTGCAGTTAAAATACTGCCTACAATAGTTGCAAGGTAATATAGGTAATATTATTGCAATGATATTTTTAACAATATTGCAAAGTAATATTATTGCAATAGTAGTTACAAGGGAAAGACAGTGTTAGAGAAACATTGACGTAGCAGAAAGTATTTGTATTTAGTTTATCTAGAAAATATTAATTTAATAAGTCATTCAAGCAAGATAGAAACAAGAAACCAGGCAAGTTATTCTCATGCAACTATTTACTACAGTGAAAATAACTGAATGAAATGAAAATAACAATGAAAAAAAACAGTGGTGGTTTCTGAATAAATCGGGGAATATTTTTCAACACAAAACATTTCTGGGAGAGAAAATACTATTTTCTCATTTCTGAAATGCAAGTTTCAGTCATAACCCACATAAAATAATCATTATCATGTAGAATGTTTAAATCCCACAAAATGCCAGCTTGCCAGCCCTAAAATTTCCTTCTCTCTGTAATGGAAACTGATAAAGAATTTCTGTGGTAAACTCTCAAATGACTCATAGCTGTTATAAAAGTAATAACATCTTTTACAACACTGGATCCAGGCCATTTTACACTGAGGAAATACCTGATCTGTGACCTAATACAACAAAATTATTAAAACCGTGTCTTTCTTAAGACTGTGAGCAGATGTTTACAATGTTAAATTTGTCTAACTACTTGTCTGAATAGCTCTAAACTATTTGTAACCCTCTTTCATTTCAGTTTAGGACACAGTGAGAGATAAAAAACACCATTAAATCATGTTAAAGACAGAATCATCTTAAGGGTTAAATAGAAAAAAAAAAAAAAAAACTTAAAGGGCAATAGTACTATATCTAATTAAAGTCTCTGTTTTACACACCTTTGTTCCAGGTCCTGAAATAAAATATACCAGAATTACCGCAGGTGGTGCAGACAATGAAGAAAAATTAAAAAAATTTCTTGAAGAAGGTTAGTATCCTTGTTTTCTTTTATTCTTAAAACAAACAAACAAGAACAAACAAACAAAAACAGCATGATATTACTTAAGTAATCAATGAATGAATTCATCAAATATGCTCACACTGCAAAATCAGAGTTTAAGCTTCAGAAACTGAGAAATGTCCAAATCAAATGTTCTGTTTCGAGTCTTTTATCTTCACATTCCAGTCAGCTCTAGAGCTGAGACTGCCTGGGTCTAATATATAGTAAGCTATGCTTGCGATGTAATATGGTATTTTCAGTGTTTAGCATGGAACATAATATCATCACAGGTGGCTTTTGTAATTCAGCAAAATGCTATAACAGGATAAAATCATTAATATGCTGTTATAGGATTGTCAAATGTTTTATGTCAATCAATTTTTTGCCATAACCTGTATCCTATCAGAGGTTACCAAGGTGACCAAATTTATTGAAGGTGATGGTCATTTACTTGAAGATGAAGAAATCAAAAGACTTCTGCAGGGAGGTAATTCAGTGTATTACAACTAACCTTTTGCAACAGGTTATGATAACTGAAACCTCTCTCAGATATGTCCAGCTCAACATTTTAAAGACTGATCTAGCAAAAGTGAAATTTCAAAGGAAGAAAAAAAAATAGAATGCCATATATGAACTGCCAGATGCCTGTAAAAAGAAAATAAGTGCCAAAGTTTGATTAATCAATTTTGGTATGATATCAAGAAAAATAGATATAAATTTAATTGTTTTCTCAGTCTTTAAAAAGTTATCTAATTAAAACCCAGGGGAGCAATGAAGATTTATTCCACTAGCTGTGAACCCTTTTTCTCAGCAAATTTAAATCTGTGAAAAAACATTTACAAAATGGAAAATATTGTAATAGGCCAAATTCACCTTACTTATCAGTTCTCCAGAAATGAATATTCATTGCCCTCAAGTTAATAATCAAAGGCATGTTTAGCATCCCTCTTTCAATGCTGACAGGTGACGAATATCGAGGCATTAACTTTAATTCTTTTCAAATATAGTGTTCCAAAGAATGGTTTTCTTTCCTTCTTGCTCTCTTAATTCTAACAGTTTCGGCAGCATATAACCAGTAGCTGTAGAAAACTGGTAAACAAACTTGTGCTTATGAAATTAATCTTTATCTGTGAATTTGGAATGTTCTCTGCTTAATGTATAGATTAGAATCACTATCTATAACAGCAATGGGGAATAAGAAAAGAGAATTCAAGTATTGTGTTTTTAGTAAAGGTCAATGAAAACCTGAGTCAGAAGCTCAAAAATATGTATGGATATATCTCTTGGCATAAATTACCAGAATCCAATTCATTTTATGTTCACTTTCTCGTAAGATACTAACTCAAATACTACTGAAGTAGCTCACAGTTCAGCCATGTGCTCACAGAACTAAATCCTGTAGCACTTCACAAGCACCATTCTGTTGATGTGACTTAAACGTCAGGTAAAAATTTAGTGATGGCTGAAAGGCATAGCAGTTTCTTCATCAAACAAAACCATGCTGGTTGATAATGCAGTGAGACAAGCCACAATATGGCTATGAATACTGATGACTGTATTTCTCTCTGCTATTTTAAACATCCAAATCTTAGTTTTACAGATCTTAGCCAGGATTCGTCTGTAGTCATTGGAGAGAAATATGATGAAAACCCTTTTCCAGAGGGTTTTTCATCGTATCCTTTCCTAAGTGTCACAGCTACATGAAAGAGTTGCTCTCTGGAGATGCCTATTTTGGTGGTGAATATTTAAAAAGAAATTTGAAAATGAGAGAAAATATATCAAGAAAATCCCTCCATCTATTGGACTAAGCTCTAGTGGTCTTAACCAGGCTATAAAGAGCAGGAGTAAAATTTATCCCAAGAATGTTCAACATTCTTCATTTAGAGAGGTATACAATTAAATCAATATAGTCTGTAAAGATAAATCTTATAGTGATCCTACAGTTGTTTAGAAAAGTGAGAAATAATTTCTCAGCAGTAAATTTGGAAAAGACAATATTGTCCTTGAATTCTTGCTATTTTTCCTTGCTATTATATGATAGTTTGCATAAGCGTCTTGCTTTACAGAATGGAACACATAGGCAGATTTATGTCTCTTGTTTTAATTTGATTTTTTTCTATCTTTTCCATGATTTAGCCAGTCAGCTACCCTTGTCTGCCATGACAATATCTACCATCTTAGCCAGTAAAAGCAGATAAACACACTGCTTTATGGCTGTTGGTGATAATGGTGATAATGTTTTATGGCCCTCTTGTCTACATCAAATTGCTTGTTCTACTGAAAATTTCCTAAGCGCTTAAATCTGAATTCAGACACAAATGGATGTATTCCCACTGTCTAAAGTAAAACATTTTATACGGGCTATAATTCAACTCACATAATGTCCAGCACTGTTTATTACAATTGGCAGTCTTTGCTGAAATAAACTACAAGCCAAGATTGCAATGAATGACTTTTAGCCCTAGAGAAGGCATTGCCTGTGTTAGGGCCAAGGAAATCAGCAGGACTTTACAGCATGAATGCCATAGTGGCCTGCATACACCTACACCCCCAAAATGACGTTATTTACACAGAAGGTTCCTTGCATATGAAACAAAAAATGCTATCCCAGATTTAACTCATTTGTTTTTAATGCTTATTGTAGCTGGAACTGAGTACACCAAGGTTACTAAAGTAATTGAGGGAGAACCACAGATTATCGAGAGAGAAATCAAGAAAGTCCATTTGGAAGGTTAGTTTGTCTAAAAATCTATTATCACTAAGACCTCCCTTGTCTGAAGTGATAATTCTAGGTGGGGATTTGTAGTTTTTATTCACAAATTTACTTAGGTCTGAAGCCAATATTTTGGCAAGAAGAGTTTTATGATTGTTTTGGAAAAGAATTCTTTCACTGACATTGCAGAGAAAAATGTTGAGGCTTATCTTGTGCCTAAAAGTAACTAAAAGATTTGGCAGGCGTAGTAGAGAAGAGGAAATGTCTAAACCACAAAGCTTAGGTAAAACATATGAAGGAACATGCACCATAAGAATTGCCTTTTCTCTAAGCAGCACATCCAGAAGAAGACCACGTGAGTTGTTTTTAACTTGAGTTATTTCTTGTCAGTGTTAATGTGATCTGTCAATGTGATCTGTTGGGTTCTCAACTGGGTAAAAGAGAGGGGTGGAGGGAATACAATCACTGGGAATGAGTAAATCTCATGGCGTCTTAGAATTTATCCACTCTTATCCTATTGTTAAATAAGGGAAACTCGTGGTTTTGAAAAAGCTGAATGGTTTTGAGGTCCAACATGAGGAGCCAAATACAGTTCAGCCTGGGTATATTCCAGTAATTGGTTCTTCAAGTTTAACAATCTTTTTATTTATTTATTTATTTATTTATTTTTGATGATCTTCATTCCAAGTTAAAAACTAGTTTGCTTAGGGTCTCTTTTGTATTTGAATGTATATCCTTTTCCAATTCTAATTCTAATGATGCAGAGTAAGAATTTATTTATTCTGTCAGCCTGTGAACTACAAATTCATAAAAAAATATGGCTTATGGAGAATGGTTTTAAGAAATAAGTATGTTTCTACTTTTTACATTTTAAAGTTTATGCCAAATACTTAAGGTATACCACAATTATTTGTAAACTTCAATGATGGGTAGTACAAGACATGCAGGGAAGTCACCTATTGCTTGAAAATGAGAGATGGGCATGATTTTCGACCATGTGGTTTTACTCCAAAACATAGTTTGGATGGACTATGTTCTCTCTTTGTCAGGGTGGTGCAGAATTTGAAATTTTCTATTACCTTGGTGCAGATGCCCAGTGTTTCGCCTCAGCTGTAATGAAGCAAAGCCTGTATCTCAGGGCAATGTATTTACATACCCTGTACCTCAAAATGAAAAGGCAACTGCATGCAAAAGCAAAGATACGAGCACTTCATCGTTGTAAAGAAGGAAAAATGCTACAGTTACTTTTCTGTGACAGTGACAGTAGAATTTTCTCACGTTTGTGGAAAGTTTTTCCTCCTAATGAGGAGACACCCGGATTTAAAAAATACATCAAAGTTTGATGAGAAAGAGGAAAAAGTGTCCGTAGTTTCAGAGAGTCAGTCTTTTGGAAAACAAACATATCTGCTAATGAGGTTGGTACCTATACAATGGCCCTTGCCTCACTGTACCCTTTAAAACAGAAGTTTCTGAGAAAATGAACTGACCTGTAAATGCAGAGTGATACTGTGGGCTCACAGTGCAGTTACATATCAAGCCCAAAGCACAGCTGGAAATGTGGCTGACATCTTGCAATAGCTGAGTTTCAAGTATATCATTTATATGTAATTCCTGAAGAAATGTCTATACAGTGCCTTGCAAGCAGATCTGAACTTCCTCTGCCAAAATCTGAGACTGAGTCCTGGGCAGTACATTAACCTGATTGCATCTCACTGACAGTGTCAAATGGCTTTTGCTGAGTGAAGAGCATAGGCAAAATGTCCTGACCCCTGCCTACATGATGCAACCATCCACAAGAGATCCACGTGAATAATTCATACTGTTAAAATTTAAAAATATTTTTGAAATGTTGGTAAGATTTGATGGATGAATACAAATTATGGAAATGTGTGAACTGTATTTATTATTAGCATTCATGTTTCAGGTGATCAAGTCAAAATACTAATGGAACAAAATCCTTAATTCATTAAAAACATTAAAACTGATGTTACAAGTCTAAAATGGGTTTCCGACATTTCTAATGAGTATTAGTTCAAAGGCTCTAACAAATAACTTCTGACTGAAACATTTCTATTTTCTAGAAGCACCTGTACGGAAAGTACAAGCAAACAAGAGGACACAAGGTAAAAGCAAAACATACATTTAAAAATTTTAATTTATATCAAATATTTTTCCCAGGTATGTTTAAACTGGGGGGAGAGGGGGACAAAAGCTTAAGAAAACAGAGTTCCAAAGTGAAGAGTTGCATTTATGTTTTTTAAAAAAGAAATTTTAACAAAGCTTGTTACTGTTAATTAAAAGGATTGTAATTAAAAGGATTATATATTCTTTACATATATTTTTTTTATCTGAAAAGGACTTATGTGTTTTGGTCAAACAGTGTTTCACAATAGAATAAAGGTGTCAAAGTGAGATCTGACTCTGGAATCTAACACTGTGAAAATGGCATTGTGGAATTCTCCATTGTGGGATTTGTGACTCACTGATTCCACATTATTTTGATAAATTGAAAAGATGAGAGATCACTATAATTTCCTAGCTGCCAGCACAACAGTGAAAGATGCAGCATCAGGCTTCATTCTTTCCTACTCACGTCTGTTTCACCAGTGAATACAGTATCAAGTTTAACTATATTACATATAATTATAGGTAATATTTTCCTTTTTCCCCAGGGGGATCAGCAAGAAGGAGGACAAGACTAGCTTATTCTTAAAAGCTTATCAAGAAAAAGTCCACAGAATTACAAATTAACGGCATGGTCTTTGAGAGGAAGAGAAACTGTTTTGAAAAAAGAACATAAGAAAACAATGTGTTTTGATAACGATGTAAACTGAACCATGAATCCACAAAAAGATGTGAAAATGCAGATGCTCACTACTGGCATAGTGCTCACTAGGAGGAGCAGTCCATTGGAGGTGCTGTAACTGCTCTTGATAGTAAGTATTATGCAAGGTGGGATCCTGGAACTGCTAAAGGCACAAGCAAAACTTCCATCAACTGGTGTAGTACCAGGATTCCCTTTAAAGCTGGCTAGTAAGTGTTTGCAGGATTGGATTAAAAATCAGCAGGGAACAAAGCAGAATGTATTTTTAATTATTATTTTTTATTTCTACTAAATGAGAAATATAAATGAAATTAGATCATTTCTAGAAAAAAAAACACTTCAGATGACTTTTAGAATAAGTAATGTAAGGAAATATGAGTGTTAATGTAGCACTTTTGGTTCAGTAGTATTGTATGTTTTCTGTAAGTCAGACATCACCATGTTTTTAATGTCATGGTGACACCAATAACATCACCTTTTCTAAACAGACAAATATTAAACGTATCTTTTCTTGTTCTACATCACATATCCAAATGCATTCTGGTAACGTGGCTAATGGAAACTCTTAACAAGGGAAAAAGCAAATGTTATAAGCTTCCCAAAATGTATTTGAGATCATGCTGACCTTTATTTATATGAAAAATTATTCCCATTAAAGGAATCCTATACCAACATATATACTGAAATTCTTAAATGTTTTCCGACTTTTCCCTAAATATGTCTTTTGATTATTAAAGTGGATTATAGAAGGGATAAATAAAATGCATGCAAACAGTTATCTCTGCGTGGAAAAAAGTGTTACGAAAATGAGGCTAGGTCTGAAAGCTTTTATATCAAAACATGCTTTGCTAATATCTGGTACTAATATGGAGTTGTCTGTAAATTATGTCATTTTTATAACTCTAGTTTTGTACCCATAAAAATTGTTTGCCTTTATTAATGAAAGTTGGAAAACAATTACTCATGGAGTAATAAAAATCATGTTCAAAGTGCCTTAATTCTGCAGACCAAAGTTTAAGAGGAGTTATCTGATGTGCTTTTATACTTCTGTTTTGAAAGAAATACTCAATAAACAATTTGTCTAAATGTCCTTGCATTTGTAAATAAATCTTTTTATGACAAAGCAAATTGTAAATATCCTTAAGCTGTTAGTATAGTTTTCAGATTAAAAATATGCCTTCACAGAAGCAAGTAGATGCTTCCCTTTCTCACTTCACACAAATTAATGCACTTTAACTGCATCACTCTCCTTAAACAGATTTAAAAACCTTCCTTAATTCCATAATCATATACCATGAGCACTGTTGTCCCAATTTCCTTATGGAAGGTGGTAAAGCTACCGGAGCACTGAACTGTTATGTTTTGTATACTTACTGGACTGACAGAGTATCTCAATAAGATGATCTTATTATCTATTGTTACAGTGCTTTGGTGGAAGGATTCCTTCTAAACATGGTAAGAGCTTTTAGGTGAGAATGAGACCCCTTAGTACTGCCCAGAGGGTGAACTAAACCTGTCACCTTTCCCCAGGGTCTTTTGCTGTCATTACATCGTGAACTTTAATATGCTGTCTTCACTGATGTGTCATTATGAGCTGTTCAGTCAAGTAAGATTTTGAAGGACAGCCTTTAGAGGTCCCGTTCCAAACCATTCCATTATGCTATGTGAAAGATGCCCTTGCACCATGGCAGGGGATCTGGACTAGATTATCTTCAAATGTCCCTTCCGACCCAAACCATTCTATGATTCTATGTCAGGGAAGGGATGTGTCTATGCTCTCCTCTACCCCCAGAAAAGAGAAGTATATCTGCATTGATACCCATGAGAGAAAGCAAGTCTTAATGTTCCAGGAAATTAGAAGTGAATCCATACCCCAAGGCTATGATAATATATGGTTCATCCATAGGCCACTATAACAGAGCAGCTTCAGATTGTGACAGTCCACAAAGTGGTTATCATCATAGTAACAACCACTGGGTTGATAGAGAAGGACCTCAAAGTTGTCACAGCAACAGACTCTTTTTAATGTCATTGAAATAATTCAACCACAAAAATAGTAAGTGAAGACTAATGAGTGAAGATTTCAATAAAAACAAATTTTCAGATAAAGTGCAGACCAATACTTAGACATCTAATATGTCAGGGAGAAGACAGAAAACTTGAGAAGCCTCTTCTGACCACAATTACTGCTGAAGGTGATTTGAGAGATGATCAAATACCTAAGACATCATGATATGCTGTTTCCTATAGATCTCTGTCATCTGTGTTCAATATTTCTTTTCCAAATTGATCTGTAATTGGCTAAGACGTTCAAAAATTAATAGACTGACATCCATGTACACATCTTTCCATACTCTGTTACACATTCCCACCAGTGTACCCTACCCATTCGGAGCATGACCACATGGGACCAATGAAAGAAGACCTAAAAAAGGAGAAAAAAAATCTTAACATCTGATTCTTCCATTACATGAAGCAGTAAAAGTCTCACTCATCCTTTTTTTCAACCTTAGTTGAACAGGAGTACTGCAATGTACGGCCTGATTTTTGCATCACATGGGTGTCAGCCTCAAACTGTTCATACTACCTTTTCCTAGCAGGGTTCACATTTTTAAGATTAAATAATGTCCTGTCAACATTGGTACTGGCTGAGGAGAGTAAATTTTTCTATTCTTATAGACACCAGGCTTTGGGTTATATCTTGCTCTCTTACCCTTTTGTTGCTTCTTTGAAGATCCTTAAAATTACCGGTGGTGGCACCTCAGTGCTCTCACCTTTGACCACTCATGCAGCAGTCTCTTGACACAACTGTAGGAGCTCTAGTAGTGAAGGTAAATGTAATATTTGTACAAAGCCAAACAGAACAAAACTCTCCGTTACCCCAAGAAATATATCCAAAAATGTTGCAAAATCAGAAAATGACAATGCTGGAATTTTAAAACAAGTGGAAAAATGCCATCTATGATGTTCTTCTATAGCAATAATTGAGTAACTCTTTTCATTAGTGCATTTAAAAACCTATTTCAGCCATGCATATTCATTGTTGGCTTTTTTTATTGTTTTCGAAAGACCAATATGATATTTCATACAAACTCCATAATTTATTTACCATGAACAATTTTTTAAAAAGATTTAAAATCTTCAAAAATATTAACGTTTAAAAAGATTAACCTGATATTTTGTAAAGAAATATGGCTTGCATTTTCTCCTCAACTTTTTGTTTCAATTAAATGTTATTTGTGTAAAGTGGAAACATTTGATATTAGCTAGTCTCCAAAAAATTGCAGTGGTTTTTAAGAGAACTCCAGACAGAATGTTTTCATGTTATACTTTAAGAAAAGACAAAATAAAATACTACTTAAAACAACATTGTATAGGTACAGTTGCGCTCTTCTTTCAGACTCTCAGGGTGGTTAACAACTAGCATTGATCAAACTAACAAAAAGTTATTCCTTTAACATTGCTATTTTTTGCCAAACAGTGTTTATGACTAGCAATAAAATTGGTTAAAAAACTCTAAAATCCATTTGTCTAAAGATTTAATAAAACTAAAATAAATAATAAAAATCACAAGAAGGTGTTCTTTCTGTTTTAACACGTGTTTTGAGACTAGTTTTTAGTAAGAAGAGTATTAAATAGATGTTAAAATACCTGTTCTCATGCTTGGAAAACACAAGAAAAATAGTTACTTTTTTTTTTTTTTTTTTTTTTTTGTTAACAGATCCCCAAGTATTTTACAAAGAAACTTAACATAAATGTCTCAGTTTTACAGATGGGAACAATCACAGAAAAAATGAAATACTCTCTTTAGAGTTCCCGTTCGTTTTACTGTTGTGCAGATCACACATCTTGTCGGGTTTCCTCATCACTAGCTAACATCTGACATCAAAATGCCATCAAAAAAATTGACATCTTGTTACTCTGATAGAGGTACTTTGTGTGGTATTACGACAGCAGCTATATTACCAGGACTGTTGGTAGAGGCGACATGCCCCCGATCTTGTTCATCTGGAAACTCCATGGACAACATGCAAACTGCCTGTCCTGGTGTGTTTGGCAGCAGATTATAACGTTTGCTGAATATGTCATCATCAGATAGGCCTACATGTGCAAAGTACCATGTTCTCAAGAGGGCATCCTCCTTCTGTATGTGTGCTGCATTTGGAGACTGTGAAGCTGTTTATTTTGTTCTTCCTTGAGAATGGTCCAGAGCAGAATCCCATCTTCTCAAGTAAATATAGCCAGCAGCTTCCATTTCCTCAAGTTCTTTGCCAGTGGATGTCAGATAAACATTAAATACCTCCACATGCCACTCAAAGTGAGAAATATGTTCACATATATAGCAACTAGAGAAGGGCAATACTACGGTAGGGCCTTCCCACTGTAATTGGATAGTGTGTGCTGTAGAAAGTCTTTTGGAAATTCATGATGGCACAGGGTTTCAGGATCAGTTATTAAAGGAAGGTTTGTCTCCACTTCTCTTCTGTATAAGCCACAAGAGTGAAGATTTCAAAAGCTCATGTTCTTCTTTGTGTCACCATTATCCAAATGAATGTCATTATCCAAATGAATCCAAATGGAACGGGTCCAGAGGAGGGCCACTAAGATGATCAGAGGGCTGGAACACCTCTCCTGTGAAGAAAGGTTGAGGGAACTGGGCTTGTTTAGCTTGGAGAAGAGAAGGCTCCGGGGAGACCTCATTGCGGCCTTCCAGTACTTGAAGGGAGCATATAAACAGGAGGGGGAACACCTGTTTACACACGTTGATAGTGATGGGACAAGGGAGAATGGTTTTAAACTAAGACAGGGGAGATTTAGGTTAGATATTAGGAGGAAGTTTTTCACTCAGAGGGTGGTGAGGCACTGGAACAGGTTGCCCAGAGAGGTTGTGGATGCCCCATCCCTGGAGGCATTCAAGGCCAGGCTGGATGTAGCGCTGGGCAGCCTGCTCTAGTAGTTGGCAACCCTGCCCAGAGCAGGGGGGTTGAAACTAGATGATCTTTAAGGTCCTTTTCAACCCAGGCCATTCTATGATTCTATGATTCTATGAATGTTTTTCATAGCATTTCAAGCAAATGCAAGTATGACAGCAGAAAGGCTTGCCAATATTTGTGAAGGGTTGTTTTTTCAGTACAGCAGGAAAAAAAAAATACAAAAAAAAGAAATGTTCACATCAGTATTTTACCTCTATTTTAACCAGAACTAAATAAAAATTCAGTGATGTATGAGTTTTGTGTTTAACTGCTAGCACAGAAGAGGAAATATTAACTACAGGTTCTACATGGGGGGGAGGATAATTCCTTGTGGTACAGGTAATTAGTAAAATAACATCAAGACGATACTATATCATGGGGAACCCAGCACATTAATGATTTAAATCTGTCAGTACCTTTTATTCAGGAGACTTTGCAGTCTCCTTTACAGCTGTAGTAATTTATTCTTTATGTCATACCATATGAAAATGTTTCTTTTCTTTCCACTTTAACTGGCTTCCTTTGCCACAGAGCTCAAGCTTTCGTTTATGGATTTCTTCCTCATTAAACAAAAGTTACAGCTCCGAGGAATGATGTCAGCACTTATACTTTGGATCATAAAGTTCACTCATCTTCTTGCATTGCATAAGATGGTTATGACAGCTGGAGTCACAAACAGTTATATGATGCAGTATTGTATGTTTACAGCGAACTTTAGTAGGACATCTTCATGTGAAGCACCTGCTGATGTAAATGAGACACCCAAGTAGATAAGTAAGAGCTGATATTTTTAATGCCAGCATTCTTAGAACTTTATATCAAGAAAAAAGGATCATGCTTTCCTGTAGTATACTGAAACAGCACAGAAAAATTGTCCAGGAATAAATCTAAAGAGACAGGAACTTATTTTGGATCAATGAGATTAGCGTGGTGTAAGTTACTTTTCACCCTCTGCGCCATATCTAATTGCATGAATGACCTTAGGCAGCTGCACTTGCAAAGTAGAACATTGCATCTTTACCAAAAAGGCTGCTCGTATCAAGATAGTGTCAACTAATCTTCCTGGTGAAATAAGTGAGCATTGAAGTTGAAAGGTCAAGAGTAGTCTACATGATGAAATGCCACTGGATACTAAGAAATGAAGGACAAGAGCATGTCACAGTGCTCAGGGGTAACACAATCAGAACTAGGAGAGTCAGTCCTGCAAAAGGACTGTCACTGAGACCGAATAAATATTTGTGGTCATTTGCCACTGTTTTCTGGCATTTTATTTTCTAGTAAATGAACCAAATCCTTAGCCCTGATGCTGACTCTTTTCCATGAACTGTAGCACTTAGGAAGGTGCCCACAAGGAGTAACCAGGGCCTCCTGCAGCTACAGAGGAATCCCCAAGAGGTACCATTCATAGATGAGGAGGATGCACATCAGGTAAATCGCAGCACAAGCTTGCATCTCTCACTGGGATTGGCATGCTCTGGATCCTCTGTCAAGGTCTCTTTCTTACACTGCTCTCAGCTGCATGGGGTTTATCTTGTCCTTAGATTGCAGCGGACACAGGTAGTCTATGTCCCACCTTCCCCAGTCCTGCCATCTCTCCACCTCCATGTAGCAGGGAAACAAAGCAGTTGAAGATCTAGCCCACCGTATTTTAAAGATATATGGTACCACCCAGTATTTTTGCTTTTACAATACCACTTAAGGTGTTGGGTTTTGCATTCCTGCTTCACTTTCTGGTCTGATGCATCTCCTACATGCTCAGATTTCTTGACTTTTGGTTATACTTTACATATCTGTACAGCTAAATAAAAACAGAACTAGAGACTTTGCTCTTGCACTTATATATACTGGCACATGCAGTGTGCATCTACACTGCACAGCACTTTGCCCCCAGCTTCTTTTATTACTTGGTGCTCCTGTGATTTAATTTTCTTGAGAGAAGGGGGGATTTTTTTTCCTCCTGTTTTAGAGTGTGTGAAATAGGATGGTACTGAGAATGCAAAGCCTACCGGGGCAGGGTTGGAGGAAGAGAGGAAGCCACATCTGTGCAGTCTTGTCTACACTGTTGGAAGATTTCCTGGAACCTGTTCTTCACAGATTAATGCATGGGATTGGCTCAAAAAGTGCAAAATGGCGTGGGCCCAAACCATGCTATGGAGTGCTCTAACAGCGAACAGTTGCGTCCAGCACTTCACTTAATTCCTATATCCTATTTATAGCACAGATGTAGCTATGGACTAGGATAGTTGGAACTGCATTTTATTATATATTTTTATATAATGTACCTCATGTTTAACTCCAGCTGAGCTTGTCTAAATTAGGTGCTGTAATATTTAAATGGAAAAAAAAAGGAGAAGGAGAAGGAGAAGGAGAAGGAGAAGGAGAAGGAGAAGGGGGAAAGGGAAAGGGAAAAAAATAAAAATAAAGACCTTATGTTTCCCCAGAAAATCACAGGATTACAGAATGTTTGTAGCTGCAAGGCACCTATGGTGGTCATTTAGTTCAAGCCCCCTGCCCAAGCAAGTTCAGCTACACCAGGTTGCTTAGGGCTATGTACAGTCAGATATTGAATATTTCCAAGGATGGAGACTCCACAATCTCTCTCGAAAACCTGTGCCAGTGATTGACCACCCTCATATTAAAAAAGACTTTTTATGTTTAAATGGAATTTCTTGTATTTCAGATTTTATCCATTGCCTCTTGTCCTGTCACTGCTAACCTCTGAGAAAAGCCTGGCTCTTTGTTACACCTTCCGATCAGATAAACACGTTGCTATCATCCTCCTGAGCCTTCTCTTCTCCAGGCTGAACAATCCCAGCTCTCTCTTTCTCTCCTTATATGTCAGATGCTCCCGTCCCTTCATCATCTTAATGGCCCTTTGCTGCACTCACTTCGTTATGTCCATGTCTCTCTTGTTCTGGCGAGCATAGCTCTCCAATGTCTCACCAGTGCTGAGCAGACAGGAAGGATCACCAAGCACTGCTGGCAGTGCTTTTCCTAATGCAGTTCAGGAGGCTGTTGTCCCTTTTTACCATAAGGACACATTTCTGGCCCATAATCAACATGTCCCGCAGGATCCAATGTCCTTCTCTGCTGAGCTGCCTTCCAGCCAGTTAGCCCACAGCCTGTACTGGATTATTCTTCCCCAGAGGCAGGACTTGGTTTTTCCCTTTCTTGAACTTCATGTGATCCCTGTCAGTCAATTTCTCTTCTGAATGGCAGAACACGTATCTGGTGTATCAATCACTCCTCCTTGTTTTGTAGTCTCTGAAAACTTGCAGGGTGGGGGGTGTATTCTGTCCCATTGCCCAAGCTGTTAATGTAGTTGTTAAGCAGTATTGGGCCCACTACAGACTGCTGGGGTACATCACTGTGAAATAAAAGATGCTGCTGATCATGGTGCATCAGATGCTTAAGCTATGAGGAATGCTTCTTACTCCATGCCTGCTTTATAATCATGCATTTCATTATAACTCCTGCTGATACTTTTTATGGTTGTTTCAGTCATGTCTGGGTTGAATCACAGGCAGTTAGCCCTCTAATTGCTAGTCCAATTATCTTTTAATTTTTTTCTCAGCAAAACATTTGGCAGTTTTTTCTACAGTTTTATTTTTCACAAAGAAACATGTGGCCTGAGTCAGTGCCACATTGAAGCCATGTGATGTGATTGTGATGCTAAACACAATTAAAAACATTATGTTTATTAAGTGGGAAAAACACATCAATGCAAAAACTACTGGCAAGAGATGGGAAGATTTTCAGGGGCACAGTCAGGAGTACTTGAGGTATGATTTGCAAAAGTTTACCCCAGTCCCTTTGGGCTGTTGACTGTACCATGAATGAGGGCTAAGAGACCTTCTAAGGTCCTCACTGTCCCTGCAGTCCCCCAGAGCTAAGGCACCTGCCTGTCACGGTCAGTCTGACACCATTATCTATCATGATCTGGCAAATCCAGACCCTGCAATTCTCAGCAGCAAGTAGAGATCCAACTTTCTACAGACACCTGCATCCAGTCCCCTGAGGAACTTAGCAGCACTCGTTTCTGTCTTTTATGAAAACCTTTGTTATGAAGTGCCCACATAGCAGTGGAAGATGTAGATGCCGTGGTGAGTGAGACTGCCAAGCCCCCCTGCTCCACTCTAGAAGGAAGCAGCTATGATTTAATTTGGAAAGACTGTTCTTTCCAGTGAAGGCGGAAGGAGAACTCATTTCTTGATCCCAGCTGGTCAGACACAGGAAATACAGTAAGTACAAATTTTAAACAGGAATGCTGGCAAAAGAACATTTGAAAATGAGATATATATTGGCGTATTTTTTCTTTCATATTTTCATATGAAATTAGCTACAGATAAGCTTGCAATGCCTTTGGGAAGGCTTATTCTGTAGTGCTGAGAACTTGGCAAAAGAGCACGGAACCACTGCAAGGCACATACCTCCCGTATAAGTTTGCAGAAGCCCCAGGAACATTTCCAAGATCATGTGCCTGGCATGTGTCCCAAAGATGCCCTAACTCTATTGAGACAATACCTGAGTGCTTACTGTGCGCCATCTCCAGTCCTCAGCAAGGACTCCAAAAGCATGAGCCAGAGAGATGTCATGCCACAGTCCAAACAGAAGCAAGGCTGGAAGAAAACAGCTGTACATCAAATGTGTATTTGTTATTTCTCCAGCTGTAGATCAGAGACATTACAGATGGAAAAGTCTTACCAGATCATGTTATCAATCTCCTAGCCAAGGCTGGGTTGTTCCCCACTGTCACAGTCAGTAATGCTTTGCCCAGGCAAGTGGGGCCTTCCCACAGTCTTTCTCTCACACTCGTCTCAGAGCCACTTTCCCATACTCTGCTCTCCTTCCTGGCTTAGCTGCCATCAGACTAGGCAGACATATTCCATGAAGTACTCTTTCAGCAGAAAAGACAGATGTTTTAGCCATAACAATGATGAGCATCCCTGTTAATGTCAGTAATGAACTTGCTCATACTTTCCTGAAACATCTCTACAGTTGGAGATCTATTATGGTGTTGAACAACCTATTGTCTTTGATTCAGTTTGTGGATGGCCTCACAGNATTGGAAGGGACCTCTGGATGTCACGTGGTCCAATTCCCCTGCTCAAGCAGGGTCATCTACAGTCCTAAAAAATACTTAAAGACTTGATTGCACTTGTTAAAAAATTCTTATGAGCTGGAAATGCCCCTATGTAATTACCTTCTTTCTCCCATAATAAAATGTATTTTTCAAACACCAGTACAATGGGAATTATTCCAAGTAATCATTTGCATTCCTCAAAAGTCAAGTACAGTTATGTCAATAGAAGTGTGGAAGACTATAAAATTCAGTATTCTTAGTTTCATCGTTGAAAAACATACTGGTCTGAAAGTCCTAGAGTCCTCGACCCCTGGCAGCCAGGACACCAGGGCTGCCCCAACAATGAGTCAGCAGAAATTCATTTCAAAGGCCATTTGTCTCTTGGCATCAAGACACTGTGACTCAAAGTTCAGAAAGCCCCTAAGCTCCTGGTTTCACAGCCAGAACTGCCTGCAAAAAGGAGCATGGCTGACTGAAATAACAAGAGAAAGTCACGATGCATTAGCTGATCATAAAGAGACAATAAGGCATATGTGCAGTCTTAGGATGTGCCAAGGGACCTATCCTCAGGAGAATGAGGTATTAACACCATTGTGGAGAGCACTGATGAGACACACATCATGCAATTGTGGTCATCCAGGTGCAGGCATCCAGGACCAATTTACACTGCTACAGGTGCAGGAAGTGGATACAGAAATGATTGAAGGAGTGGAAAACCCATTTTCTGATAGAATGAGCAAGAGCTTAGTTTATTTAGCCCTGTAAAATGAAGGGTAAGAGAAAATGTGATTGTTTTCTCCTCATACACAGGAAAGGATAAAGAACTATAAAAACAAAGAATGTTTTTGTGGGGAAAATTAGAAGAAGGGTTTTAATGACTAAAAAAGTGGTACTTGCCAGAGCAGGAGGCAGGACTTAGTCACCAAGAAGCACCTTCTGCAGTCCCAGACTTTGCTGTTAGGATTATGTTTTCTTGTAATTCACTGATGTTTACTACAACTTGCCACAATCAGAATCTAGAATTAAACACTTTCATGTGGCTGCAGAGTCATAGCCTAGAGTATCCTCCTTCTTGTGCATCTTTTTGAATATTCTCTGTCTGACACTTGGCAGAGCAAGGACCTCCTTCAGTAGGACTGGATACTGCTCAGATCAGCCCCTGTAGCAACAGCCTCATAATAGACGCTGAAAGTCTTCAGACTGAGGGGAAGCCTGGAACTCAGATTTTCCATTCCTGGACAAGACCTCTAATTACTAGACAATTAAATCAAGTCAGCAATTCTATCACTACTCTCTCTGAAGGAAAACTTTCCTTATTTTAGGTGCCCAGTCCTGTCACTTAAAGGTTCTCCAAGCATCTCTAATGAACTAGGGTATTAGAGACAGTCTTCTTACTTTGATACCCAGTATAGACAACTCTGCCCAGGAGGAGGAGAAGTGGAAATCTTTCAGGGCAAACATAGATGTCTAAAGTTCTTTAGTAAGAAGTGGCCTCTAAGTGAGGAAGGGCACAGACAGAAACTTCAGTTAAGATTAAATTTCTTTTGGGTCTGGATTTGCATAGCTGGAGTGGATTGGTGCTCTATGCGTAAAATTCTACAGTCACTGAAGAGTGTTATTGATTGCATATGCCACTGACACAGTGCATCTGCATATGAAGTAAATGCATCTGCAATTTGCTCACTAGGAATCTTTAGTGTGTCTGCCTCATCTGTCCATACAGACTGTGTACACAGTTGCAGTGAATTTGTCACATTAATATATTTCTGTGCATTTTGTAACTGTGTATTCAAGTGCAAATGTCAAAATTTACAGTCTAGATCTATAGTGTGATTTAAATGAGCTTAGGACAGCAGCCAGACACTCCGAAGTGCTAGATAAACAAAACTCCTCTAAATTTTATATAAGCAATTAATGTCAGATGCTACTTATTTGCCCATGGTTTAGAAATGCTGAAAAAACCAGCTAAGCCATTGGTCTTGTACTGTCCTTCTGTTCAAGGACAGTTTAGTTTTGAATGGTAGATTCTGTTTTAGAAGTTAAAATGCACCACATTGAAAACAATGTCACTTTCAGCACTAAGATCCTAGACCCAGTGCTAAACAGTTATTTTGGATCTTTAGTTTTCTCCCTATCCAAAATTCCAGGCCAACAATAGGAATCAAGACAGGGCTCAACTGGTGACATTTCTGATTCTCCTTCTAGTACTGCTGACATACTGCCATCTAATCAAATTGTGAGGTTATGATGCAATTCTTTGTGGTTTCTGTGTGAACACTATTAAAAATATTTTTGCAGTGGAAAATTACCACATAAGGAGTAACAAATGTTGAAGATACAAACCGTATTTTTGCATCTCTTCTGTTCCTGGATGCTCCTTTATTCATTCACGGGTGATGAGGTACTATCAGAAGCAGACCTGGCTCCTCTCTTCCCCCGGTCACCATGTCCCCCACAGGGAAACCACAGCGTGAGGAGGAAATCCCTGTATGATCCAGGTTCACCACAACATGGGGGTGATGGTGTGATATACACAGTCCCAGCACCTCAGAAATAATCTCAGATTACAAAATAACACTGCCATCCGGTTAACTGACCTTCCTAACACATGGCAGAGATTCCCCTATATTCTTTTCTCTGCAGCATTAAATGTAGCAAACCTTTACTTTTGTAATTTAATTATTTAGGTTTCCTACTATGAATCCGTTATTGCTTTGATATTTTCTTTTAGTTGTCACTTTCGAGAATCTACCAGAAAGCAAGAGATTTTTATGTGAGCAATGGCTATAACTGCAATTAACAGACAAGATTTCAGGTACACAAATCCTTTGTCAGGGATGAAGTGTAACCATTCATTAACCAAGCCACACAGTACCAGAAGGATAAGTCACTTCATAAATTTAATTTGGGAGATACAAAATGTGTGTCTGGGACAAAGATTTTACCAGCTGTTCCATTAGAGACAGTAGGTGGATATCATCTGGGTGGAGAAATCCTATCCCTACAGACACCACTGGGAGTTTAGTCATTAATTTTAGTGGGGGCAGGATTACATCATAGTATTTTTCCTTTCTTTTTGCACTCTCTCCGATCTTAATTTATCGTATTTCCTAAAGAGGATGCAAGCCTCATTAACCATGACTCTGAATCTGAATAAAACTTTTAAACACATGGTGTCAGTGGGTTGAAATATCTGATAGTCTTGCTGCCAGCACTTGCTAAGTACAACAAAAGGAGTTGTGGGTGGGAGGTCCCGAAGGGTGGGTGGTTTGGATCCATATCACTCTCTTCTTGGACTTAGAAACTAAGGCAGATGCCTAAGTCTGTCATCTGCTCTGTAATGTATAGATTATGGCTCTTGAGCCTTACAGTATCCAGGAAAAAGTAAGGTCTACAGTTATGACGATCACCTACATGAAGCTGCAGAAGTGACTGGTGTTCAAATACCAGCATGAGAAATAGAACATTTGGGTTATGGTCTAAGATATGGTTAGTCAAAACACAGCTCAATGTAAATTACTCATGTTCAGGTTGTTTTCAAGGGAATGACTTTCTGAAAGAGCTTTGTAACTGGGGAATCTGATTTACTGTTGTTGCTTCTAAGGAAGAAAAGATCTCCATTTTGGATAACTGCATTCCAGAGTTCACTGAAACAGACCCAATTAATTCACTTTTAGGGTTTATTTCCACCCCCTAGTCCCTAGCCAAATCATCTTTTTCATCACAGCAGATATCCTTAGAAGCTTGGCAGTACGTCACTTCTATGTTTTCAAAAATACTCTTAAGAGGTTAAGATGACCTTATCAGATTTCAGTCACGTGACAGATGTAGAATAGTAATAACTTACAAATAATGGAAGCTACCCGATGAAGGTTTTTTTGTTTTGTTTTGTTTTGTTTTGTTTTGTTTTGTTTTGCTTTGTTTTATGGTGGGGTTGTGTAGGTTAAATGAATGGTGTTACTGAAAACTAATAAGAGAGCAAACAATACTTCAGCATATGACATTCTCCAGCAAACATAGCAAACATATATGGAGCATTACAGGACAACTGGAGAGCCACTGGTAAGCAGACTATGGACTGATCACTTTGTATGCCATCAAAAACTTATGTTAGCAACTCCCTCTGAGCTGCTTGATTGTTCATTGTATAGAAGTGTTAGTCTACTCCTAGAGTTTCTTTGGAACTCCCTCTAGAACAAAAATTGGCTATCACCAGCTGATAGTTCACTCTGTAGTTCACTCCATGGACAGTCCTGAGCCAGCTGTACAAGGCAGTGCTGTATCCATCCTCAAACCCTCTTACATGATCTCATATCCTGCCCCACATCATTCAGCACCTGCCCTCAGTTCCATGACACGTCATTCTGTTGGGTTGCAACACAGACTTCACTTTGTTTTTGACACTCTGGACTGAAAGGCACAGGCCAAATAATTGCAATGTTGAGAGAAGGCTTGGTTTCACGCACTATGTGGATGAACCAACCCGTTGTAAAGGAAGCTCTCTCTGAACAGTATGGTCACAACCACTGCCCTCATATGGCACAACATCTAGGAATCACTGCTCTCTGAAACTGGTTCATTCATTTGTGTATAGCTACTAGTTAACAGCATAGTCAGAAAGCCTAAGGGCTGAGAAAACACAGGTGGTCAGGCTTGATAAGAAAACAGCACAAGCCTGTTCAGACAATCACACAGGGCCACACATAGCTTCCTGTGGAGACCTGACTACTTAAACACTACTATCTACTACAGCTTGTAACACAATAGACTCCTATCCAGCTGTTTTTTAACACTTTTCTCTTACACTAGACCTTCTTTCTACTGTTAAAATTAAGCAAAGTTTTGGTTTAGAGAATATCGTAAGTATACCTGAACTGAGGAACCTGGGAGCACTTTCCACTTCCAGGCCCGATGGTACATTTGTGTTGCTGTTACAGAAATTGGGACAAAACCTGAATACGTGCCATCATCTCACATGCACAGGTTTTCCAGCAGAAGCGAACCCAGGTATGTCTGCATAAGGACAGCAGTGATGTCCTGTATCAGGTAACCTGGCGTGGACAAGCAGGAGACCAGGACTATGAGAAGACCATGGATCCCACCCACAGTCAAAATCCATCTCTACTCATAAATGTAGGAAAGGAAGGGCCTCAGCTGGAACAGTTAAGGGACCAGGACCTGATCTAAGGATAGGTGAGTCCCATGAGCCTGCCTGAGAAGACATGAAGACATGAAACATGATGTTTGCTTGATTATAGGGGTACTTCTGACATTTCTGACCAGTTATATAGTGAAGAGACCAAACATCCCAGATCATCCAGTACAGTCTTCTTTATGCAGGGATTGTTCCAACATATTGACAGAAAACTTTGGGATAATATTTTGCCCTAGTTTTTCTGATCCCCTCCCTTATGGCAGGTTATATTATGTGATGCATGCTCACATCATCTGAGTCATGTCTCCTTCCCTTTGCTTCCCTTAGGAAAGATTTCCACTCCCCCTAATCCAGCCCAGTCTCAAAATTGTTAAATTGCTTGTATCATTATATTTTTTGTAAGCAGTTATTTTAGACTCAATCAGAAATTGATCTCAGCTGAAATTGCACCATACATGCAATTGCACCATACTTGGTGCTAGCTGAAGTGGCAGCTCTGAGTGATTTGCAGGGCAGCATGGATTTGATCATGTATGCATTCTCCCCCACCTTCTGACTATTTACAAAAAGCAGAAGTGCAACCACCATGTGTGTCCTCTGCCTGCAGGTCCAGGCAGCCTGGCCCACAAGGAAACATTTGCCTCACTAACCTTTGGTAATATGGCTTTCTGCCATGCATAAGTCTGAGCAAGAGTGAGGCTGTCTATAGTGAATTCAATCTCCTTTTCAGTAAACAGCAAAAACTCTTGAGTTATCCAGGGGATATTTCATGTTTCTAAATTGGGAATTTGTTTTGCCTCACTTGACCTGAGTGTTCTTCACCCATAAAAGGAAGAGACATTGTAATGAACGTAAGCCTGATGCACAAAGTGCGCTGTACTCAGCTATCTTCTTAAAGTCTTTTAAGGTATCCAATGTCAGATTTAATCTCTAACATTTAGGCTTCATTTCCAAAACACTTAGGCAGCCTCAATTTTTAAATAGCTGTAAAAATGTAAAAATATTTAAAGGAGTGTTCATAATCTGAAATTGTGTAAACAAAGGTAGTCAGCAAATCTTCTACACATATTAATGGTAGACAAAACATTGTTTCTGGTAAGAACTATTATCTTCAGCGTAATAATAATGATAAAAACAATAATAATAAATCCTCATGGCCTTAGAGACTGATAAAGTTCATTAATAAAACTGCATTATCCACACATTATGTGTGCAAAAATAATATAATCATAGAGTCAAAGAATGGCTTGGTTTGGAAGGGACCTTAAAGATCATCCAGTTCCAACAGCCCTGCCATGGGCAGGGACACCTTCCACTAGGCCAGGTTGCTCAAAGCCCCATCCAACCTGGCCTTGAACACTTCCAGGGATGGGGCATCCACAGCTTCTCTGGGCAACCTGTTCCAGTGCCTCACCACCCTCATAGTGAAGAATTTCTTCCTAATATCTAACCTAAATCTACCCTCTTTTAATTTAAAGCCATTATTCCTTGTCCTATCACTACACTCCCTGATAAAAAGTACCTAAGGTCTCCCTGGAGCCTTCTCTTCTCCAGGCTGAACAACCCCAACTCCCTCAGCCTGGCTTCATAGGAGAGGTGCCCCAGCCCTCTCATCATCCTCATGGCCCTCCTCTGGACTCGCTCCAACAGGTCCATGTCCTTCTGTGCTGGGGGTCCCAGAGCTGAACACAGCACTCCAGGTGGGGTCTCACGAAAGCAGGGTAGAGGGGGACAATCACCTCCCTTTAGCTGCTGGTCATGGTTCTGTTGACTCAGCTCAGGATATGGTTGGCTTTCTGGGTTTCACGTGCACATTGCTGGCTCATGTTGAGTTTCTCATCAGCCAACACCCCCAAGTCCTTCTCCTCAGGGCTGTTCTCAATGCATTCTCCTCTAGGCCTGTATTTGTGCTTGGGCTTGCCCCAGGCTAGGCGCTGAACCTTGCACATGGCCTTGTTGAAATGGTGACCGTGTCTGGTTTACTCATCATTCTATCTTGCTAGATAGGAAAACTCTAAAAGGTACTGCTTGCCTAATGAAAAAGAAATTCTGAACCATTCACAGTGGTCTTCATATTGAGTAAGACATATATGCTGCATGCAAAGACCAGACAAAAAAAAA
>VXAA01002518.1:143323-192426 GCA_013399115.1 Anseranas semipalmata | reverse complement strand
AAGGAAAGAAAATGTTGGAGACCTCTGTATAGAGTCATCAGGAAGTTGCTATTACATTTCTTAGTTCACTGTTGTGCTGGAATATTTGTTTCTACAAAGATTGGCAAAGAAAAAACAAGACTGTATATAGCATATAGAAACTTTAGTCTAAAGCATATATCATAATCAATCAGTTTAGAAAACATGCCTTATTTGTACTTTTCACAATATCATTTATGAATATCAGCATTTTCCAAAGAGGAAAAACACTTTTTTAGCAAAATACTTAACTTGTCATCATGACCACAGGGTTGCAATCAATATAAAAAGAAGATTCTGACATTTGGCATTTCAGGATAAATGTTTTAAATGGAGGCAGAGGATTTAGGCACTTATCTCCCACTGAATTTCAGATAATAGTCAAGCTTAAAGAGGTGCCTATGCCTTTAAGGATAAATAGAGGAAGAGAAAGATGATAAAGCCCAAGTTTAGATTTAGTTAAGAGAAAAATATCAACATCAAATTTTCTTCTGGTTGGAGTCCTTAAGTATTGACACCTGCAGAGAGAAAAAGAATGATGCTCCCCCACTTATGGGTCTTTCTTTGCCATATTTGAAAATTGGTCAGTCTATATGCTATAGATACATCTGAATATTCACCAGAACACCTCTCCCCTCTTTCAGCTCCTACAGTCTTTTGGTCTCCGTCCCAACTGACATAATGTCCCACTTTCTTCAGTGGAGCCTGAGCACCAGATTCTCTGTGAGAGAAAAAGACATTTATTTAATTAGTTAGTTAGTTTGAGCACTCTTTAATGATTCATCTCAAAACAGCTGCAATAATACTTAGTGGAAAGAATAAAGTTCATTGGCTAAGGGTTCTTCTACTGTGGAGGGTTATAGAAACAGCACTAAATAATTGGATAATACCCAATACGCAGACTTCAAAAAAAAATGCAGACACTTGCAGTGTCTTGATCATAGTAGTTTCCACTACTCTCAATCTTTCTGTAAAGAAAAACTGCTACAAAAGATGCAATGTAATTTGCATGTTATGCAATTTTGATTTACATATTTTGCAAGCTGCCTAACATTTTAACCTAGCCAGTAATAAATGGAAGCTTTGAAATAAGTCACAATGACTTATTTAGACTAAAACTGGGTATAAAGATATGAGAAGATATATTCATAGAAAAAGCCTGAAAGTTTCTGTTTCAATATAAGAGCTGCCATTTGAAATTCTACTGCTATTAGGTGTTTTATTCATTTAAATAACTGGCGACCATTCCTTACGCTTTCACCTTCAGCCAGATATTTGGCATAAATTATATGTGCTAACACATGTAAAATTTCTCCTATGCGTTCTCCCAATCTATTCTGCCTTCGTGAGACCCCAGCTGAGGTACTGTGTTCAGCTCTGGGACCCCCAGCACAAGAAGGATATGGACCTGTTAGAGTGGGTCCAGATGAAGACCACGAGGATGATCAGAGGGCTATAACACCTCTCCTATGAAGCCAGGCTGAGGGAGTTGGGGTTGTTCAGCCTGGAGAAGAGAAGGCTCAGGGGAGACCTTATAGTGGCCTTCCAGTACCTAAGGGGGGCCTACAGGAAAGCTGGAGAGGTACTTTTTATCAGGGAGTGTAGGGACAGGACAAAGGTTAATGGCTTTAAATTGAAAGAGGGTAGATTTAGGTTAGATATTAGGAAGAAATTCTTCACTATGAGGGTGGTGAGGCACTGGAACAGGTTGCCCAGAGAAGCTGTAGATGCTCCATCCCTGGAAGTGTTCAAGGTCAAGTTGGATGGGGCTTTGAGCAACCTGGCCTAGTGGAAGGTGTGCCTGCCCATGGCAGGGCTGTTGGAACTGGATGATCTTTAAGGTCCCTTACAACCCAGCCCACTCTATGACTGTATGTAAATTAAATAAAATTCAATGCAAGGTTAATGGAGCCGATTCAGCAATAGAACTGACCAGGGTAGGAGAACAGGAGCTTTGGTCAGCAAATATGAACAGCATAAAATAACTTGAACATACTGCATCAAATAATCTGCTGCACTAAGACTTGTAATTTCCTTTATTTTAAGTTTGTTCCAAACTGAATTCATTTCCTCCATGACATTCAAGCCATTTCTCCAAGACACAGGACAACTGTGTTGAACAACTAGTCTGCCTATACTTAAATATTAATCATCTGCCCTTGAGCTTCACTTGTGAATTTTAACTTTTATAGTTCTTGTTCATAGTCACCCATCTTGTTTGTCCTGAGAAAACACCTATTTTTCTCCAGAAAAGAAAATAAAAGAAAAAAGAGAAGAGAAGAGAAGAGAAGAGAAGAGAAGAGAAGAGAAAAGAAAAGAAAAGAAAAGAAAAGAAAAGAAAAGAAAAGAAAAGAAAAGAAAAGAAAAGAAAAGAAAAGAAAAGAAAAGAAAAGAAAAGAAAAGAAAAGAAAAGAAAAACTTTTCTATTAGAAAATGGTTTTATGCAGCTTTATTTTTGCCCTGCATTTTAGACAAAGAGATTGTCACTACATTTCTTGCAATTTTACTCTTCCAGTTTGATAGAACATTTCTGTGTAATGATTTTCTTCCATATGACAGACATATACTTTTTTATCCTTTACAATTAGGAAGTTTTACAGAGAATCATAGTCCTCAAATATGGACTGACAGAAAGAATTTCTAATGTAAGGTTTCATTTTTACAAGCCCTTATGCAAGTGACATTGAGCATAGGGTATGGCCTCTCCTCCGTGTTCCCTGCCTTCTCTGTTCCTCATACGTGCAATTTTTTGCTGTCATCAAGTACTTTTGCCCCTGCACTTTCTTTCTTCAGGTCAGTTCTACAGTCCTGTTATTAAAAATATCAGCTGTATGTCTAATGTGATCATCACCTCCACATAGCCTTCTGCCAGCTGTGGGCAGCAAAAAAAATGCTGGGTTCAAAAAATACATTTTTTTCTTAAAATCTGCATCTTACTACATCATTTTGGAATCAAATGCTGCACAACACAGTTCATTCAATCTGTTCCCTTCTGTCTGCAAGGACTTTTGCAGGACTCAGTCCATAGACAAGCTTTGCAAATGCACCTTGTCATCATGCCACTGCTTTTATCTGTCTTAGTACTCACACGGCACAATTTTTTCTTGAATAGAGACATGTCTCTGTTCTCAGGTATTCAAACTTACCACCAAGAGCTATATTTCTTTTGTAGAACTAGTTACTTTTAGATAGTTATTTTTGGTGTTGTATTCCTTTGAGACTGATTTCACTGACTCCTTCTGCTAACAGCAGTATTGTCTCCAGGACAGATAGAGTACACCTACCTGGGCTTCTTCACTCCCTGTATCAGTAAGAGCATCCCAGCTACTATTCCAGCACAGATCACTTCTTGCTCAGTCAGCAGCAGTCCAATTAGGCAAAGGGAATGCAACAAACTTAACTCAGTTCCCTGAAGTAAACTTTCAAAGGTGGACCCTCACTTTCTGCAAAACATCTTTGGAAAGACATCCAAAACATGCAAAATACCCTAAAGCCATCATTTTGGAGGATCTGTGTGCTTCAGAATAATTTTATTTCTTACAGAAGAGTTACAGCCATTTCTAGAGTTGGTAGACACAGAGAGAAATGGATTACCATCTTGCTTGGTTTAAAACATAACATGTTGGCTTTGTAGCTGGATGAAGTTGCTGGTGGCATCTTCCCATTATTATCCAGCTTGATTTTTGCTCACACATAAACTGTCAGACTATTATTTCTGAACCACAACAACCTGCATATCCTGTTGCTTTGATATATGGAAAAATTGATCCTACTTTTTAACTCAGTAACTGAAATGGCTGAATTTACATAAATTACTTGCCAGTGGTCATCTTCAGTGGCTTGGACACGGATGGGATGGTGTGTGCACTGGGTGATTTTAGGTAATAATAATCCCTTTACTCCACTGCATACTCTGTCACTTGTGCAATCACTTGTGCATAACTTGCAGAGTCCTACTCCTCCATTGGTTGACACAAGATGGAGATAGTGGAGTTTCTCATTTTTTTCCACTGCTAGCCATCTGGTACCATCTGCCTATATTCTTCTCTGGACAGTAGCATATAGCCTACACAAAAGCCATTTATTGTATAAGATCTACTTTATCTTTGAACTGCTTGATGTGATCTAGTTGCCCAGAAATCATTGTTTTCTGTTGCTTCTATAGGTTCTGTTTCTCCAACTTAGGAAAAGAGTTTGCAATTTTGTTAGCCATCCAAGCAGTCTGTTGAGAACTAAACAGAAAGAACTATGCAAGAATATAGACCAGTTTCCTGGGAACTTCAACCTTTAAAACATACATCTAGCTCTAAATCTGAATAGAAACAATACTGCTGAAAGTATATCTGTTTGTTTGTTTTTACTTTTTTTTTTTTTTTAACTGACTTCATTCATTTCACAATGAAGACCAAGGAATCCAAGCATTCCCAAATTTCCTTTCTATCTCTAGACACTTTATTGAAATCTGTAACCTTGTTTTTTTGATTTCATGGGCCACAGAAGTAATTTCAAAGCAATGATTTGAACTTACTTGCTTCACTCTAGAAATCACTAACATACCTTATACATGCCGTATCAGACTTCACTGAAGAGCTTTTAGAAAACAAAATTATTTATATATTGCCAAATAACACATCATTGCTAAAAACTCTCTGGTTAAACATTTTTCTGCTAAAAACTGGGATTCATCAAGTCATTATGAATATTTGTTCTGGTGTCATACATTTGTTTCAAATTATTAACATGAATTTACATGGATTTTGATGTCTGAGATTCAATTATACAGTTCCAGAAAATACACAGGAATCTGGCAATGACCGAAAGGATGCTCAAAGGATGTTTCAAATTTTCCTTTCATTACATTTTTTCTAGTATTTTTACCTAAATCAGCCATTAATTATTACTCAACCAAACTCATGTACTCAAAGAGACAGAACAACGTCTTAACTATTCTAACCATAAAGGTATATGATTAGAAATACTCAGTTTACTTCTCCAGGTAGGCTTAAATCAGTGTGATTCCTCTGTTATGAATTCAAATATTTCGTTATAGAAAGAGAAAGCACATGGGAGAAAGCTG
Organism: Anseranas semipalmata; assembly: GCA_013399115.1. Taxonomy (NCBI): domain Eukaryota; kingdom Metazoa; phylum Chordata; class Aves; order Anseriformes; family Anseranatidae; genus Anseranas; species Anseranas semipalmata. The sequence continues at coordinate 187,331 of VXAA01002518.1, read as the reverse complement.
CAGGCATCAGGACTCATAAGTCATGCATTCATGGTACTGTTTGCTTCTACATTTATGATTTGTGGAACAAGTGATATACCACATGCACACACATCCTTGTCAGAAGTACATGCTTTTGTCAGGCAACATGAAGCTCAGGTACCTGCAGCTCTTGTTGCAACACCATCCTTTAAAAATCTTCTCAATAGTTCATATACCTTCATTGTCATGGTTCAGCTTCTCGGGCAGCCAAATCTGGCAGTTTTCAGCAGTTTTTGTTTTGTAGAATGTGTGTGCTTCCTGGCTTAAAGATACAGCATGAGTATATTACGACAGATAATAACAGTGTAATTTAATGTTTTGTTGTCATTGTTCTTCTGCCTGTTCTGGGTTGTATGCTTCACTAAGTCATAATAATTACTTACTAAGAAATGTTATTTTGCTTTTATCTGCTACAGTGCTCACTAGTTGCTATCAAAGTTAACCTCAGTCACGAAGAGCAAAGGTCTTTCTCTAGAGTAAAGCAAAAAAAAGCTTTGAGAACTGCATGTCTTCAGATCAGTTGAACCTGATGAATTTCCTTCTAAAAGATTAAAGAAACTGATGTAATCTCAGAAGCAAAAGAACTTGTCATGAAGAATTTTTGGAAAAGGGTGAAGTACCAGAACACCGGGAGAAGCGTTTCTGAAAGAGGAGAAAACAGAAAATATGAATTTTTAATCCTGTTGATTGGATAGGGTTGAATCTTATCCCAGAAAAGGACTTCAATCCTGAAAATGTTCTGGAGGAAACAATCTTTTAACACATAGTAAATAACAAAGAGCATGGTCAATTACAACTTATAAAAATAACATATTGGTTTTTGTTCCAAGTAACAGACTTTCTGAATACAAGGAGAGAGCTACACTAAAATATTATTGGCACTAGTCTCCTACAAGCTCTCTAAATGTTGTTAAAACAATTTGCCAATGTTATATGGATATTGCACAGAAAANNNNGTGTGGTATACAGGAAAATTTTTATTGACACTCCTTTTAAATAATCTGCACAGAATCAATCTCAGACTTACAGTGTTGCTTCCACAATTAAGTGATATATGGAGAGTTTATGGATCATTTGAAAATATGTTCATTTTGTCAAAGGTTAGTCTTAGCAAGCAACCACTAGATCATACATATCCCTGGTACAAGCCAAATATTTTATTATAAAACAAAAGTTTATCCAGATGTTATATTTACTTTATATATTAGTTTATAAATTAGGTTGTAAATTTCGCAAAGTATAATATTTCTTACAAGGTATCTGGCACTTTTACTACTGATTTCAACAGGGAAAAAGCTAGAGTACTTCATGATGGTAAAGCATTTTGTCTTTTAGCGGTGATCAGAAATTCAGAGGTGAAGAAGAAAAATTTTAGCCTCAAAAACCCTAAAGAATATTCAGTTTCGATTTGCCACTGAAAAAGGAGAATTAGTTCTTGTTTTTCTGGCATTCTGGCCCAGGTATGGTGGTCACAAGTAGGAATGAAATGTATTCCACATCGTGAGAGGGAATATTCTGTCATAAAGAGAGGTCAGCTGGGCATTGCTGCCAGACAAATCTTATTTTGTATTTTAGTTTTTCAAAGGAGGTCGTTTTGTTAAAGGTTAACTCAAGTTCTGGTGCCTCTACTTATACAAACAGTGCTAACTCTTTGGGAGCCAGCTGAAGATGGGAAAGTCCCCGTCTGTGGCCTGGGAGTCATGTTATTTCAGTCACAGTCTCCATACAGCCATTGCTCCAGAGTTCAGCAATTCAGCATTGACACAGATGTGGTCAAGCAAAGCTGACGCAAAGTATTATACAAACAGTATCATTGTTGCATTTAGCTGTAGCAAAAGATTTATAGCTTCCCATAATCCCATAAATCATTCAAAGAGCCTGGAGTTTCTCAAATACAAAGAAGATATTTCAGCTCAGCACTTGCAGAGCCAGAGGAGACTTGGTGAATGAGAAGGCAGGTGATACTTCAGCTGAGGACTCCCTCCAGCTGCCAGTGGTGAGCTGCTTTCTCCAGCTGGGCCATATAACTTTGGAGGTACCAACCCAAAGGCTGGACTAGCAACATCTTTCAGAGTGCATGGCTTGCTGGCCCAACACATGCATCAGCAGCCCTATGTCCAGCTCAAAGCACAGGTTACATGTTATATCTCTCACGGGGCAAACAGGAAACCAGTCAAAGTCCTCCTGATCCACGTGGGGTTGGACACAAAGCTTCTCCTTCGCCAGTGGCAGCTAGCATCATAACTTCTAGTAAAAGAGCCAAGAACCAGACTTTCAAGCATTTTGGCATCGAGTACAACAACAATTTGTCTGGTTTTGGCTATCAATATATTTCCCAAATTTCTTAACAATTTGTTGGATGAAGAGGAAAATGTTTAAAAGCTGATGTCCAGATTATAGAATAAACTGTAAGTGTTGTGCTCTCAGCTCATGCTGTTGAGGAAAATGAAAGCAGGAAAGCAAAAATATATAACTCTTATTTTTAATTTCCTTGCTACCAATTTGGACATTTCCTAGTTCATGTGGGGCCCATCAAGCTAAAGCTAAACTTTCTTAACTGAAATTGTAATGATTATAAAGTAAACACAGAGAGCAGTGAGGATGCAAAAAAGACTTTGACACAAAACTGTCTGCCTTCTAAAAAAAGAACCAGAAATCTCAGGTGATCCATTTTAATGTTCAGACCAACCGCTCTGTCTCATGAATTCCATTCAGGACTTTGCTGAGATATAAAAAGCTTCATGAGTCATTTGTCCTAGTGCTGAGGATTCTTCACGAACCTTGTGACCTTTTGTCTCCGTGTATTTTTGGTCACGTCAGCTAATCTGTATTACTGTTCTGATCTTAAAATTTCAAAGGACATAAAATTCATGAAGCTTGAATGGTATTTAATGAAAGGGGGGAAATTATTTAGATGACTAACAAATATAATAATTAAGAAATGTTATTTTGATTTTGATTAATCCTGTATATAAATCCATATCAAGCTCAAACAATAATTTTGATTAAAACATGGAGGAAATGTTTATTTCAGAATTTTCAGATCTTTACAGTTTGTGTTTCAAAATGAGATTTCTGGATGAAAAATGACAATATTTGCTTAAATAACTATTGAAAATAATGAAGGGTTTTCTTATCAAATATTTTTGATGAACATGAACATGTTATTTTTTATTTTTCTTTTGAAAAGAAACAGAAAAAACCCTCAATTTTTTATTGAAGCATTCCTCAATAATTGTTCACCAAATAATTTTTTCAGCCAGAAAATCATTAGCATTGCCTTAACTCCATTTTCTTAGTTCCATGTGAAAAGCCACCCAGTTGCACAAACTGATAGAGCATCTGACTGCTATAATACTATACTATAATTGTTCTTTCAATAGCTACCAGAGAAAAAAAATATCAAGTTAGGTTGTAATATGACCGCAAGCACAGATTTAGTCACTCAGTCACTCACCCACTAAGAATTCATTGGTGGTCACTTCATAGTCTAATTAGACACTTCACCTACAGAATGAGCAAATTTCTGGACTTGGAGCTCTATAAACACATTTTAAGTACATTGGCCTTGGTTCAGCACTAGAGGTTTCAGAGGTCCTTTACAATCTGGCAACATTTACAAAGTTGGCAAAAGTAATGATATTTCATTGTCATTTCACTAAAGAATGACATAATCCTTTTTCATTTGAAATGATCTTCAAAAATGTTTAACCAATGATTAATAAAATCACATGGTTAAAATTTTCCAAAATCCTTAATAAACCAAGATTTGTAATTCAAAATATATTCTAGATTTATAAATACAAAATTACAAGGGTAGATAAATACCCTCACCTTTTGTAAGATAATATTCTTACAAATCATATCACATCTCCTTTGTCTTAGTAGAAAGGAAATCAATTTCTTTCCCATTTAAAGAGAGATAAAAATAGCATTTGCCCTTTTCCAAATATCAAAGAAAAAGAATGAAGTAATAACACTGTAATGAACAACATTTGCATTACTGGCAGTGTCTCCAAGCTTTTTCAAAAACAATAGCAACATAACTCAGAAATCTCTGTGCTAGCTGACAGTTTGCCAATATCACCGAGCAACATCAACAACAAGGTTTTAATCAGAAGTCACTTATGGAAAATGGAACTTGAGCAGAATTTAGGTCCCTAAATCCAGAGTTATTATTCCTACTTCCCTCCTCCATTCCTGCTAAGCACTGAAGGCTTCTAAACTGCACAGCAATTTATGACCTTACAAACTGACGGTTCCCCCAGCATGTGAAGTTCTGAGTAGGTCAAAAGATGCCTCAGTTTTGGCAAGGTAACTGTCCCACAGCTAAATCTGCCTGTGATGCAGGAATGACATGTTCCTTCAAAACAACCAAAAGGCCAAACATCTGAGATGATGTGACACATCAGACAGAATTCCTCCCTGGCAACTGCAGCTTTTACTCAGCAATAGCATCACCATCAGGTCAAGGGAGGTGATCTTTCCCCTCTGCTCAGTATTAGTGAGACACAGATGGAGTGCTGGGTCCAGTGCTGGGCTCCCCAGTACAAGAGCATACTGGAGCATACTGAACATACTGGAGCATGTCCAGCAAACAGTCATGAAGATGATGAAGGAACTGGAGCACCTCTCCTATGACGAAAGGATGAGAGAGCTGGGGCTGTTTCATCTGGAGAAGCAAAGGCTCAGGGGGATCTTATCAATTTCTTAATTAAACATAAGAAAACATTTCTTCACTGAAAGTGTGACTGAGCACTGGCACAGGTTGCTCAGAGAGATTGTAGGGTCTCCATCCTTCAGGATATTTAAAACCTGACTGGATACAGCTCTGAGTAACCTGCTGTAATTGACCCTGCTCTGAGCAGAGAGTTGTGCTAAACAATCTCCCAAGGTGCTTTCCAGCCTCAGCCATGTAAGACTGTGATTGTATGATTCATTATAATACTTTATTAACAATCATCCACCTCTCTTGATTTTAATTTCACTATAAGAATATGACTGCTTATTTGATCCTACCTTATTTTCATACTTGTCCTTTTACTTCAGTTACAGTAAGGTGTCCTGTACTGTGGCTCCCACAAAACAAGAATGTTTGAAATTTTAGTTATCTCAAAATGCGGCTATTCTTTGCAATAATCTAGAGGCAAACCTGCTGAAAAAATCGAAGAACAGCTGACATCACATTATATTCTTGATGGCACAGTTGATTAAACATAGTTGTCTATATAATTCTGTCTCAGAAGAGGACTTGTGCCAGAGGGTAGCAAATGCAAGACTTTTTGAATGTGAACAGAACCACAGCATTTGTACTAACAAAAAATTCAGTGGATTGCACACATTAGGTGAAAGGCTTATGTATTAACAAGTTCATTTTTTCATTTCTCTAAAGGTCAGACTCCAGAGCTCATACCTCTCTAATTCCCTGAGGCCAAATTCTGTTCCCACTAATAGCACAAACTCCATTCATCACTGGATTTAAACCTATACATTTGAAAAGACAATCTGATAACCCTTGAACAGTAGTTGTCTTAAGTTGTTATTGACTTATATATTTATTGTTAATTGGTACCACAAATTATTTAGTTGTAAGGTGCAGTAGACAGACACATCATCAAGAGCCTACTGAATTTAGCCTCAGGCTTGTAATACATTTTAGTGGGCACTGAATGAGGCCTTGGGATCCTTCCAGTATCCATGGGAGAAAAGCAACTGTTGTTGGTGCCCTACTTGGTCAAGTACTGGGGCATTTTGATACCAATTACAGGCATTGTAGAAATAACTGACAAGAGTGTAATTCATCTTGCCTGTTTTCAGCTAAAAATTAGACATCATGAGAAAAAGACTTTGAAATTTTTGAATTAGTGTCAGCACCTGTTGGCTTGTATTCACAGCATTTCATAGAATAATTTAAGTGAGGTAGGAGTTACCTCCTTCCTATTTGATACAGGGGGATGCAGGAAAATGTATGGTCCGATCCAGTTTTAACTGAAGTCAAGGAAAAGACTCACTGTTGACCTCAGTAGAGTGTGAACTGAACCCTGGGGAGGAAGTGGGGTTCATCTCACCTGCCTCTAGCTGCCTTAAGTTTGTCCACGATGTCCTAAAGGATCCTCATGAACTTCCAATCACCTTGTCCTAGTTTTGGCTGAGATAGAGTTAATTTTCTTCATAGTGGCTGCTATGGTGCCACATTTTGGATTTAGGAGAAAAATAATGTTGATAACACACTGATGTTGTAGTTGTTGTTGAGCAGTTCTTACACTTAGCCAAGGACTTTTCAGCTTCTCACACTGCCCTGCCAGCGAGGAGGCTGGGGCTGCACAAGAATCTGGGAGGGGACACGGACAGGACAGGTGACACAGATTGGCCAAAGGGATATTCCATAACATATGACATCATGCAGAACAATAAAACTGGGGGGGAGTTGGCCAGGGGGACTGCTGCTGCTTGGGGACTGGCTGGGCATCAGTCAGCAGGTGGGGAGCAATTGCATTGTGCATCACTTGTTCTGCATATTATTATTTTTTAATTGTTATTATTATTTTCCCTTCCTTTTCTGTCCTATTAAACAGTCTTTACCTCAACCCATGAATTTTAATCTTTTTTCCAGGTTAAATCACTACTCGCCTATGCTTGGTCAATGGTATGAGAGTTTGTTTAACATGTCCTATCCTGTGGCCAGGAAGTGTAACCCTGGAAAGGACGCTGGATTATAGAGACAGGCTCCCCATATATCAGTGGTTCATTGTGGTCCTCCCTTCAGTGTAAGGGTATCCAGGATATGGGCCCTCCTCTTCCCAGGATGCCATTTACTGCCACGCACAAGGTACATGGGAAGACACACGCCTTCTCCTGTACCCAAAATGCTGACTTGACCTTTCTCTTGTCATCGCATACTTGCTCTCAGCGGCAAATTCTATTGAGGAAGGTCCTTCCTACTGTGAAGACGGTTCTTATGTACTCTGGGTGTCTTACATTGAGAACTTCAGAAAGTAAAGGTAGATCTCTAGGTGTCCCACATTGTGCTGTGTAATCGCAGCAGGGTTGCCAGTCTGCTGCAAACTGCTGTATAATTTTATGGACAATAAAAGCATTCTTTCCATCAGACAAAAGCACTGCTAGTCTTCAACAAGTCTAGCAAAGCAGCAGGCTAGCAAAACAGCCAGCTTTCTACCATTTTTCTTGACTATCACCTCTAATTCTCTGAGACACAGTTGACAAGTTCACTGACTGGGAATCCACCCCCCACCCCACCCCCTCATTTTTGGTCTCTTTCACCTACATTATAGTAAGGTTCAGATGAACTAATTGTAACTCCATATAAGAATGATGTCAGAAGCCTTTTTTGCTGACATTCTTTTTAGAACAATCTCCAGACAGCTCATTGCAAAGGAAAGAGCTCTGTGCTTTCTCAGAAATCAAATAACTTAAATATAATTTCTTTATAAAGCTGTGAGAAGGGATAACATTTCTTGGAGTGCGTCACTGAAAGCATTCTCAGAGGAGTTAGTTTATATCTGGGCAGATCAGTGGCATATACATGCATCAGAGCCACGAAGATGCAACATGCTGAGACTGACTTTAGATATTTACAAACTACCTTTTTTTTCTCCCCTCTTTCTTATAGTCCCACGTCATAAACAGTTAACATTTTCTTTAAACATGAATATATATCATTAACATATAGCAATTAGCTCTTATCTTGTTATGTAACAAAGGAATGTTATAAATAAACTTGTCAAAGGAAATTAATTAACTGGGGAAAAAATCTGTTCCTAGATATACCAGTGCAAAAGTAAAAGGGCTTCAGGAGGTTAGAGGAATTTTTCTGTGGAACTGAGAGATCTTGGCTTACTTATTCTGCTTTACAGGGTGCTGATAACTTTCACACAGTATGATACCCATTAAACCACTAGGCCAAATAACTTCCTAGCCAGGAGGATGGCTGAAATCCAGGAAAAGGCCTACGCATCTAACATGACAGTTAAATGGAATTTAGCTTCATAAATCCTAAAGTGTGATCCAGAAAATCCTGTTTCAACCATCAGGTCACCTAAAACTAGGAGCACTCAAGTTCTGTAGGTAATTTGTTCTTTACTTTGAAGTTTTCCAGGTATCTAGGTTCATGTTACCAGAAACATTTCAGAGTTAAGTAAACGGACACCTACCTTATAATTCATTTGAAATCCACATGTTCATCTGCCTAAGGTGCCTGATAGATCTCATCTGTCAGGCCTGAAAAGTACGAATGTGTTTTGGCTAGAACATGTTAAGCTTGAATAGTGGCTTTATTTCTTATAAAAGCTGTAGAAGGAGGCAGGGAAGGCTATGACAGTGACAGCCGTCTCTTATGTAGCCATCTGCCCTCATCAAGGAAAGAGGAGACCTGGATCTTGCCTCAGTCTGAAGAGCTTTATATCAATATTTATCTGCTGTGGAACTTGTTAAGCTAGACAGAGACGTGCTTCAACAGCACCCCTCCTGTCGAAGCTTTGCCACCACAGAGTTGAGCACACAGGGTACTGGAAGCAAACAAGGAGGAGAAAATACCCTGTGTGTCAACAGGAGGAGCACCCCACTGGGAGAGGGGAGTCCTGTACATGAGTCCCCGCTATCCACATTATTTTACACATTTCTTTCATATTCAGCAAAGCTTGGATGAAATAAAGGATTGACTCTAGAAGGTGAACCAGGTGAACGTGGTGCTGATCTAAACAGCCTTGCTGCCCCCTCGAACTCATCATCTAGCACAGCGGCTCCTCAGGACTTCGGTGCAAAATACTATGTTTTTCAAAAGGGGGTGAATCATGAGTCGTCACAGGGAATAAGCTGTACTTTGGTGCTTAAGACCTCTCTTTTGAAAAGTAAGCACAGGTTTGTGTGTTTGCATGATCTGCCCCCAAGCAGTGACCCCTGGCAGCACTGTAGCACTAGGCTAGATGTATGCCTGCCAGAAAGCTAATGAGTGTTCTCCGAGGCACTGGGCTTGAACTCAGAAAAAGTCCTTGCTTGGACCCAGTCCAGTGTGTTAATTTATGAACTGAAAAGGGTCTGGGAATCCACCGCTTAAATCCCAAGATAGTAGTAGAGTATGCAGACGCAAAAGTTACACATAACGGACTTTAAAAACGAAGTACTTGTAAACCAGTTACTTTCATTTACCAAATTCAGAGGGCAGGACAATTTTCTTGAATCCCATGTGCTTTTCTCATATTAAGCCATGGGGATTTCCCTTTCACTAGCTTTGAATTCAGTGGTAGGAATATGCCCCTTGCTGCTTTCCCATCCTCAACAGGTTACCTGCCTCCACTGCAACAGACTCATGCTTAGGTTGCCAGGAAGCAAAGGACCACATAAATTAAAGCAGAGGGGTATGTTGTCTCCCACCACCACCACAACCCTAGGAGAAGTTGCTATACTAGGCATAGGCAATTTTCCCTAGTATTATGGCTGAGTGTGCTCAGCACTTAGTAAGGTGGAGATGCTAGTGACAAGTATCCTCATTTTCCCTGATGTTATGTTGCCTCTTTCCACTATGTTACGTAGCCTCTAGTAGATGTCAGGCCACTTCACAAAACCCAAAAGGTAACTCATTTTACAAATGAGTGGAAGCTTTGATGACTTCCAAAAAAAGGGAGACACGCTGCACTTCTTTAGATGTATGCCATAATTTGTAGGCTAATTGGGCCTGTGAATATCCTTAACAGTATTTAATAAATAATAAAATGAGACAATTAGGTGTTGCAAACAAGAAAATAGACTGTGTTGCCATTGCTTAACTGCAGCAACACCACAGCAGAATGGGAGATAAGCTGAACCCTGATACAAAGTTCAACTTGTGTTGAATTACAGAATCACAGAATCACAAAATGGTTGAGGTTGGAAGGGACCTCTGGAGATCATCTAGTCCAACCCCCCTGCTCAAGCAGGGTCACCTCTATAGAGCACGTTGCACAGGATCACATCCAGGCGGGTTTTGACTATCTCCAAAGAAGGAGACTCTACAACCTTTCTGGGCAGCCTGTTCCAGTGTTCCGTCACCCAAACTGTAAAGAAGTTCTTCCTCATATGGCGATGAAACCTCCTGTGCATCAATTTATACCCATTACCCCTTGTCCTATCACTGGCCACCACTGAGAAGAGTTTGGCCCCATCCTCTTTACATTGTCCCCTTGGGTATTTGTTGAGATTGATAAGATCCCCTCTCAATCTCCTCTTCTCTAGGCTAAACAGGCCCAGCTCGCTTAGTCTTTCCTCATAAGACAGATGCTCCAATCCCTTAATCATCTTTGTGGCTCTACGCTGGACCCTCTCTAGGAGTTCCACGTCCCTCTTGTACTGGGAGGTCCAGAACTGGACACAATGCTCCAGGTGTGGCCTCACCAGCGCTGAGTAGAGGAGGAGGATCACCTCTCTGTACCTGCTGGCAACACTCCTCCTGATGCAGGCTAGGATCCCATTGGCCTTCTTGGCTACAAAGGCGCACTGCTGGCTCATGGTTAACTTGTTGTCCACCACGACCCCCAGGTCCCTCTCTGCAGAGCTGCTATCCAGCAGGTCAACCCCCAACCTGTACTGGTGCATGGGGTTGTTCCTCCCCAGGTACAGGACCCTGCACTTGCCCTCATTGAACCTCATGATGTTCCTCTCTGCCCAACTCTCCAGCCTGTCCAGGTCCCTCTGAATGGCTGCACGGGCCTCTGGTGTGTCAGCCACTCCGCCAAGCTTTGTATCATCCGCAAACTTGCTGAGGGTGCACTCCGTCCCTTCATCCAGGTCTCTGATGAATAAGTTCAATAGCAGTGGACCCAGGACTGATGCCTGGGAGAAGGAGCCTGAAATGTGGATGCAGTTCCAGGACCTGCAGAGGTTTGAAATTATTACTTGTAAGTATGCATATTAAAAAGGGTCCCTCTTCACATACAGGTTTTAGACTCAGAAAGATGAACAGCATAAGCCTCCTGGAGAAGAAAGATGAGCACATCTGAAACAATAAGCCTGGTAAAAGCAACAACAACCAGAAAGCAGTGACCTAATAGCTGTGTAGAACTTAAGGAAAAGTAGGGTAATTAAATGCTATGGAACATTTTTAGTGGGTGTTGGAGAGGGTGATTCTAGGAAGAAAAAAAAACATTGCAGGAAAGAAAAAGAAAAAGCCCTGAGATTTAATGCTGTGTTTTGCTGATAGCTATTTTTGTTAAAAAAAAAAAAAAAAAAGGAAAAAAAAAAGATAGGAAGCATCAGTCTAATATACGGTTACAGTAAAAAACACAAAAAATCTACTGGAATATATCAAGTAAAGGACAGAAAAACCCAATGAAACTTGATATCTGCTGTGCAAAGCAAAGCCTGATTGCAGGCTGTGCTTGGGTTAAACTGAGGATTTTCTTGTTTTCTATTGGAAGACTTGCATTGCTCTGGGGACAATATATCAGTGGGAAATTAGAGGGAGTCTAGAATTTAAAGGTTTACATAACAAAGGCAGCCTAAGAAGTGTGCAACTTAATTTTAACTACAGAAGTGCTCCTAGTAGCCTTGTAGCAGAAAAATAATAACAATTCCAAAAGGTATATCTTAATATGGTGCATGTTTCAGGGAGGAATTAAGTTTCAGAATAATATTCATAATATTATTAAGAGTAAACGAAGAACTTGTGAAGAATGATTTCACTGTGATTACAGCAGGTGTGTGGAAACCAGCAGGACTAACAAAAGAGAGATTATGTTAAGCAAAGGCATGGAAGGACTCATGGTCTTAAACACTGAATGATATCAAATCATCATGTTTTGATTTGTCTTACATCTAACAGAAGTGTGTTTGCCTCAGCAGCACAAATCCCGTTTATGGAAGCATTTCAATGTATGTCTGCTGGGACTGAAAAATGACCTTTGGGATCTGCAGCTGTGATGAGCTGGATGCAAGGCTGATTTTGTGTGGATTAAGAAAAACTGTTCCAGTGTCTTGCTGCACCCCAGATGACATGCTGGGCTGGGGCACCTCGCTGCTCTGAGGCAGGGTATGTTTGCTCATCCACAGCTCTGCATGCCACACACATTTGGTAGCAGGACCAGCTTTCATTTTGTCAATTCAGAATTGTCTTTACTTGCATCTGAAGGCAATATACACCTAATAAGGCAATATACACCTAATATACACCTATACACCCAGAGGTGCAGTCAAGCATGCACAGGAATTTCAAGAGTGTCAACTCTGCTTCTGATGGATGCAGATTAGGTGAAAGGTGCTCTGGAAAATACCCTACATACTTATCTGCAAATTCAAATGTCTAAAAATCTTGGCAGTCTGGGTCTTTGGAGGGGCTGACTTTGGTCCTCTTCAGAAAGTGATCCCTGAGGGAAGTCTGCCTCCCTGCCCTTGGACAAGGGATGCAGAAGGACAGGAGGAGAATCCAGTGCCTGAGCACTTGGTCTGGACCTGGTTTACATTTCATATTTCACCCCAAACTCCTGTAAAACACAACATTTCAATGATGCTAATGATACCTGTTGTCATATTGTCATAGTTATTTGGAGTTATAGTCATTAAATAACTTTGTTTTCCTGAATGATTATGGTTCATAGCCTGAGATGTCCCTCCAAAATCTGTACCTTACATTGTCATACACCATTCTGTATGTGTGTATGCCTGGAACAAGTAGCAGACATCCACACATAGGTACAATACTATTAAGCTTTATTTTAAAATATTTTGAGGTCTCTGACCTCTTTTGTGCTGGCTTTGGGCTGCTGCCCCTCTTGCCTTTATTGTGTTAAGGATAGTATGTGAGCCACTGTGGCTGATCTATCAGAAACCCTGTATGTGAACGTTTCCTTCTTGAGTTGCTTATGCATTGCATTGCAAAACTGAGAAAATCTTCAGAAAGGGGAATGTTCTCCTATTTTTAGGAGTGGCAATGTGCTAGCCAGTAAGCTTATATTTGATTTTTGTGTTGTTTCCAATGACCACCACACTTAATCTCTATAGAGCAGCATAAATAATGTTCTGCTTTGTTGCCTGCTGGAGTTTATTGTACATGATACACTTGGACTTTTTCTGGTGTAGGAGTTTTCTAGCTTCCATTGAAAAATGTTGCTTAGTCCAGCAATATCACTGAGTTCAATATACAAACAGGATAAACACCCCTAACAAGAGGTTGTCAAAATTTATTAGAGGTATAAACAATTTAGCTTCACAACATCATGATTAATGAACTTTCAGTCAATGATGTAAGCTTTTGCGCTAATACACATTCCATCATGGCAAAAATAAAAGCAACACATCTGTACACATTTTTATTTTGCTATTTTTTTCCCTCAGGATGATGGACTATCCTTTGATTAAATTTCTGCCCTAAGGGAAAACATGAACTTACATTCAAAGATGTTACTAAAAGCCTTGGAATTCTTCTTTCCTGTTTTGTATGAATAACTCATTGAATAGGGGAAAAAATAACAGCCCTTCAGTATCAAAACATATATCCAGCAATGGCTCTGTCGGCAGAGGACAATTTATTTTTTTCCTGAACAAGGTGGTAGCTATACCCTGAGAACATACAACTAAGAAAGTCTTGGAAAACGGTGACATCAAAGAGCACATTCTAAGAGAGAAAGAACAAGCAAGTTTAGGACAAACATATACTCTGTATACTTGATAGGAGAAAGAAAAATGTTCCTTCACAGAATGGAGAAAAAATGGTATATTTCCCATAATTTGTAGAAATTTACAGAAAACGCTCATGAAAAATTTATTTTGGAAAGCCTCAGTAGATAAAAAGCCACCATAAATATAAAAGCATTTGCCTTTTTGGGAGAAAGCATGCAGGTTCAGTTTAATAGCTCACGTTTGGCATGGGGTGAGTCAAAATAATTTAAATTATTTATTCTCTTCTCCATAATGTAGTTTTCAAAGGAATATGCCACTGCTCTGTCAAAATGAACAAGAAAATTGCAGACAGCAGAATTTTCAGCACATGTTAATGAATTATGAATCGAAAAGGAAGAGATTTTTATTTAAAGTAAATTAACAAATACTCAACTGTGAAATATTAACCAGATGGTCATCCCCAGATTATGGGGAAATGAGGCACAGGTTGCTGAAGTACTTTTAAATCTGTAAGTTTTCATGTTTGCCAGTTTAAGACTGTGAGATTAGAGCTAAGAAAATGTGCAAACTGAATGAGAGTTTGAAAGGAAAACTGGACTGAAAGACATTTGGATACATCGAGAGGAGCAATTACTGTTGAAGCAAGCAACATTTTTTAAATGAAAGTGGTTTTTTGGTTTTTGTTGTTGTTGTTGTTGTTGTTTTTTCTATCAGACTTGGACAGAAAACTATACCAGAAAGCCTTGAACTGATCAAAAGAATAGAAGACTAGAGTTCATATTAACATTAGACTACTGAGTAAGAAAAATCTCTCTGGTCTGGACAGAGTAAGCATACATACAGAATGATATCTCATATGCTGAATCAAGACTAAAAAAACTATTGAATGTTTAGTTTCTTCCAATAGTTATATTTCCTATATCCGTAGTTTCTTCTTATCTTCTTCTCCATGGGCAGAACAGTGCGTTTGGCTTGCGGTCCTCCTCAGGTGCAATAATCAAGCCAGGGTTGCCCAGCAGCTACCCCCCTCAACAGCCTGGGCCACTTAATGTGCACACTTTATCACACCCTTTTTCCTTTTTTCCTTTCTGCCATCCCTGTACCTCCTTTTGTCCATCCCAGTCTTATCCCAAATAATAATAATAATAATAATAACAACAACAACAACAATAATAATAATGCCTTTAATTATTGTTTCAACATTGTTTCCAGTTTTTGTACATCTATACCCAAATTTGGTGTTCCTCATACATTGCCTAGTGATTTCAGCCTTGAATGATGTTACAGAAATGACTACATAGGTGCGGTTGTCCTTTCAAGATTTTACTCCCCAGAAATTCCCCAATAGTGCCCTTGAGTTACTTGTGGAGCTTCATTTTTTCTCAGATGACTCCCCTTTAAACACCTGTGAGATCTACCCATCCTTCACAGTGCTGTCAACAACTTTTCACAGGTTTTCACACTGCTAATTGTTATATTAGGCAATTTCTCATGTCACGCCCAGTATATCTCCCCACATCCTGCACAGCTGGCTCGCCAGGCCCTAGTCAGCAGTCCACTCGTTTGCCTGCAGGCCTCACACAAACTCTCACATTTGCAAACTTCATCTGGATTGTTCTGTTGCATATTAAGTTACAAAATGAAATGTGTATGTGAAATTTCTTTCACATACCCATTTCTTTGTAAAGGGATTCACATCCCAATTCTTTGTAAAGGGATTTTGTTAGTAAAAATTCCTCTTATTTTGAGAGTCTTAGCTTGCATACCTCGCAGTCCAGCTATCATTTCCATTGATCTGTGATCTGTTTTAATGTCTTCCAGAGGGGGAAAAAAAATCGTTGAAGGAAAGAGAACAATAATAAATACTAGATGTAGGACAGAGCAGTAGACCATCTTCCACTTTTGCTTACCAGTTATGGACTTGGATTATGGATCTT
The DNA here is from genome assembly GCA_013399115.1 of Anseranas semipalmata. Classification (NCBI taxonomy): domain Eukaryota; kingdom Metazoa; phylum Chordata; class Aves; order Anseriformes; family Anseranatidae; genus Anseranas; species Anseranas semipalmata. Next base: position 171,768 of record VXAA01002518.1, on the reverse strand, counting down.
ATCTGTAAAGAAGGGCTTTATGCTCCTGCTGAAGAGAGCATAAACACATAAACACATAAACACATAAAAAAACAAACAAACAAACACACACACAAAAAAAATGTTTTTACTTACCGATGGCAATGAAAATAACCGCACTAAATTGAAAATGGCTTGGAACTAACTACTGTGGGGAAGGACTCAACTAATTTTAAGAACTTAAAACTTATCTGTCTGGGCTAAGCTTGTCATGTTAGCTCCCTCAATAGTCAGTCACTCTCATAATGTAACCCATCACAGCCCAGAAGAGCTGTTTAAGAGAATCATAGAATTATAAATTCATTAAGGTTGGAAAAGACCTCCAAGATCATCTAGTCCAACCATCCCCCTACCACCAATATTACCCGCTAAACCATGTCCCTAAGTACCACATCCAACCTTTCCTTAAACACCCCCAGGGACAGTGACTCCACCACCTCCCTGGGCAACCTATTCCAATGCCTAACCACCCTTTCTGAGAAGAAATTTCTCCTAATTTCCAACCTGAACCTCCCCTGGTGCAACTTGACACCATTCCCTCTAGTCCTATCGCTAGTTATCTGTGAGAAGAGGCCAACCCCCAGCTCACCACAACTTCCTTTCAGGTAGTTGTAGACAGCAATAAGGTCTCTCCTGAGCCTCCTCTTCTCCAGGCTAAACAATCCCAGTTCCCTCAGCCGCTCCTCAGAAGACTTGTGTTCCAGACCTTTCACCAGCTTCGTTGCCCTTGTCTGGAGACGCTCTAGCACCTCGATGTCCTTCCTGGAGTGAGGGGCCCAAAACTGAACACAGGACTCGAGGTGCAGCCTCACCAGACCCGAGTACAGGGGGATGATCACCTCCCTGGTCCTGCTGGCCACACTGTTCCTGATACAAGCCAGCTTGCTGTTGGCCTTCTTGGCCACCTGAGCACACTGCTGGCTCATATTCAGCTGGCTATCGACCAACACCCCCAGATCCTTTTCCTCTGCACAGCTTTCCAGCCACCCTGCCCCAAGCCTGTAGTGTTGCATGGGGTTGTTGTGACCAAAGTGCAGGACCCGGCACTTAACCATGTTGAACATCATCCCATTAAAGAAGATACAGTGCCATCAAAAAGTAGTCTACCTCTGTTCATAAACCATACTGTTATCCATCTTGATTTGCTTGAGATAGATGCCTAGCTTTTAGGTAGCAGGATAAACTAATTCACGTCTATCTAATACACCTAAGGTTTCACCAAAACTCTGGACTCCAGACCTTGGCTTCAAATCTTAATTGCAAGAGCAATTTTCCTTTCAAATGTAAAGCTGAACAAGTTTAAACACTTGGTATGTGTTCATTATTTTAAATTATGATTTTGTGCATATAAGTCATACATTAAAAAAAAAAAAAAGTAGGAGAAGTGCAACATTTCAAAATTACAGGCTTAGTATTGACAAAAAAGTTTTCCCTTACAGCAGAAAATTTGAAAAGTTGTTAAGAAGTATCTGAACACAAAAATTACAGCTATGATGCAGTAACATAGTGGGAGAGAAATAAGCAAGTGAGAACATAAATCTTAAAATGAAAAATGTTAGACTCATTAGCAATGCAACAATAGAAATTTGTACAATGCCGATAATTTCATTTAGTCACAATATTTTGTAAAAGGTAATACAGATTGCTGCCCAGAAATTTGCATATTGGTTGTGAGCACCTGTAGAAAATCCTAGCCATTTGTCAAGAGAGGATAGGGATGAAATGTAGACACTGAGAAAACACCAGGAAATCATTAATAGATTGGTGGTACCTGGGAACAAAAGTTATGTAACAGAAAAATCTGAACTGACTTTGTTTTCATGTACTTCTAGGTCCAAACACTCCTTTGGACTCTCCTTCTCTTAGCTGTGATCTGTTACCATGCAGCAATGCTGCTTTCCCATCCCCTCATACAGCCTTCAGTCATTGTTCGTTGTTTCTTACCATCATCTGCGTGGTCGAGTTTTGCTTAGGTCTGCAATTGAAACATGGAAACCCTTTTCTGATTTCATTTGCAGAAGGTTAGTTAGATAAAATTACATAGTAGCATATGCAATCCCCTATTCACAACAAGAATTAGCTGAATAAAGGCTTCTCCTGCATACTAGGCAATAAATAGCATTAGACTGCTTCATGCTGGGTAATATCTGTAACTATACTCCATTAGGAATATATTTCCTTCACTTGAAATTTCTGGTTTACCATAGTTAAATAAAACCACATGTCTGTGAAATGTGGACCCCCTCCTCCCCAGACCTCTAATGACAGGGCTAAACAAAACATGAAGAATGCCACATAAATTATTATGTTGTGCTACCATATTTGCCATTATGCTTTTCAACCATTGCAAAACAGTCTCTCTCTCATGGCTGATGGGTAAAGGAAAATCAACACATATGGTCTTGTTTGGCTTTAAGGCTTTTGATGCTGTTGCAGTAAAATTCCCATACTCAAGCCGAGGAAATGTGAGGTAGGGAAAAACATCACCGGGTACAAACCTTTTTAAGAGTGATTCTCAAATTCATTAGCAATGATTTCTTCTTGAGGTATTCAAGACATTTCTACTAGGATCCCATAAATACCTGTCCTGGATGTGGTGCTTGTTAACACCTTCCTGAACCACTTGGAACAGAATAGAACGTATATCTATAAAGCTGGTGGATTTCACCAAGCTGGGAAGCTGACCAACACACTTGAAGGAAAGGATTAGATACTTGGCCAGGCAGAAGAGTGGAAGAATAGGATGCAGAAGGTCATTGAGGATTACAAATAAATGAATAACAAATATGATTCTGATAAGAAAAAAAAAGGGGGGGGGGGGCAGATGTAACTCTGTCATTCATTAGCATGTGATAATACATTCAGGATAATTATTCTTTTTTATTTGGCATAGGAAAGGCCTCTGCTGGAAAACTGTACCCCATTTTTGGCAGGTTGTTTTTAAGAAATGCATAGGCAAACTGGAATCTAACGGAAAACAGCAAAAATTACAAGGAAAAAAAAAAAAAAAGTAATATATTAGGAATTAGGCTTGTTCTCCATAGAGAAGAGGACAAGCTCAGGGCAACTGGAAGGGGAAGGAGAAGGAGAAAGGGAAGACACAATAACTGTACTGTAAAGAAGATGACAACCAGTTCTACTCTGGCATCAGGGGCTCTAGGCTGGATTTAGGAAATGACTTTGTAATCCTCAGGGTGATAAAACTTGGAAACAGGTTAACAGCAAAGATCATAGAATCCATTTCATTCCAGGAGATTGTGAAGACTTGCCTGAGCCTTCCTCAGTGCATGACAAACAGACATGAGGCAACTGTATTTACAGATTAGTTTTCTCTTTTATTTTTGTAGCTGGTTCCCCAGAAGCAAAAGGTATCAGATAAATATGCACATCTTAAAATACATAAGTTTTGGATGTGCCAAGAGGATTCTTTAATGTATTGGAAGATGTCATTGTTCTAAACACCTTGTAACATATACGGTCATTGTAACACCAGATTTTTGTCCCATGCCCACCTGTTAAATACTAGGGACTATGCTACTATCTCAGCCATACCAGTAGCATACAAATGTTTCTTTTACTACTCTGCCCCTCATTATTTGATCCTCTTTGATTCCCTTTTGCTCAGTGCATCCCTATGTGCAAAACTTTCTGATGACGAAACCTTCTGGAGAAATGACAAAGTAGCCAGGGGCTAGAGTTATGCCACAGGGACCACAACAGCCTTTCATACAAGATGAGGTCAGTGTCCAGAAACACAGTTTAAGCCGGATTGTGAAACTATCTTCTGACATTTTGTCCCTTTTCAATGTAACCACAGACGCAATCATTCAGCACTTTGACTCACTTTATGCAGATGTGATGTTGCAATTCCACACCAGCTCCGTTCACCTGCCCCCACCATGTGCAGCTGCTAATGGCCTTCAAAATGACAACAGTTTTGTCATTTGTCTCATTTCGTTTGATTCTCCTCAATGGTTTTTCCTCTCACTTGAATCTTTAAATACAGACCCCAGAAACTTTTTTTTCAGTCTAATTGTTGACCTCCATTGAAACTTTATGTGAATTTTCCATTTATAGACTAATGAATTATTAATCCCTCCGTGAGGAAAATATTGAGTTACTCCATTTCTGTTTTGTATTACAAGATTAATGTATATGCCATCCTTAAGTAATTAGATATATAATACATATCCCTAGAGCTTTTTATATAATAGCTTTATGCAAAATAATTAATGATACATTGATTTAATTGAATGCTAATTGCAGAAGTGTTTTTTTCTACTACTACTGCCATAGTACAGTCAACCTTGGAAGATGTAAATCTTGGATTTCCAAGCTGATAATTAAAAAGTACATTTCATCCAAGATCGGAAATTTCCAGGATTAGATACTGTAATTAAACAAAGATGCAAAGGTACTATACTCTGGAGAAGAACCACAGGAAAGAATACTCAATCCCTACATTTCAAAGCAAGATTATTTATTTTACATTGCAAGACCTACAAAAAATTGATTTTTCTTTCTTCCAACTGATTTTTTTTCTGCTTACTCTGAGTACAGTCTTGCAAACTGTAGATTCAATATTCAACCCAAGGGACATAAACATCTGGAGAGAAGTATGGAAATGAACTGCTGAGGAAGAAGAGAGATTTCCTTCTCCCGCTGAAGAAAAATCCCTTTGTAGAAGTGTCTGACGAAGGTTTACAATTATATCCATTCCTGTTTTACCCTATCCCAGGCTAGGCCCGCTTATATTTCTCTTCTAACCGTTGGGGAAGAAACCTCCATCTGAGGTGTGTGGAAAAGGGGGACATGGTTGGAAGCTCAGAGGTAAGAAAGTGAATGAGCAGAATAACCATCTAAAATGGCAATAACACGTAACATAGTCATCAAACATAGTCAATTAACAAATTTTCATGTACCAATTCATATTCATTAGCTTACTTAAGTAGCCTATCACTAAGTAGTGATGCGTATATACAAAGAGATTTGTAGAACTGATTTCTATTTCTCTTTAATATGTACTTCAATCACTGGCCTCCTCCAGTTTGGTGAGACAGAGAAATCTCTATGGAAATGAGCTGGTAGAGATGATACGTGTATACCAACAACATCATCTTCCCACAAGTGGTATTTCTTTTGGTTTATACAAACAATATTACTCTTAGGCTAAGGATGTCTCTGCATAGTGTGGGAAGATGACATTGTACCATGCATTAATATAACCTCCTGCCAGGGATTTTCACACAATCAGTTCAAGCCCATTAGGATGTCAGCCTACACTGAAACTTGTGCTGTCATATTTGGTCTGGGCTTATTTGATTAAAACTAGCACAAATTACAAAACTATTTTTAATGGTTTTGTTTTCTCAAAGGTTGCTGATACAGCTCCAAGGTAATCAATCAAAAGTTTAGGACAAAATAATCAAGCCCAGTAAATAATCAAGGCAGAAGGAGCAAAAAGGGGTAAATGGAAAATCTTACTAATTTGTCCTTATGTAAGGGAATCATAAGTTAGAAGATGAAGCCAGAGGATTTAAGATCAAATACTCAAAGATATTAGTTCCTCATCCCCTGCAATTGTGGTATACCTTACAAAGCAGAAATGGGAAAGAGAGGAAGGAACATCTCCCTCTCCACTTAGCTACAGACAGGTCTCAGAGCATAAGGATTAAATAGGTTCTTTCCTGCCTGACTGTTGGGCAGCTTGGAGTTGTTTTATGGCTAAATACCTGACTTAGGGCTGTGCCTAACAGATATGTATTTGCCTTGAACTAATAAAGAAGAATATTTTCCATTTGGTAGTTCCAGGTGATTGCCCTGGCCATCTGGCAACTATTCTTGTACATATTTAACATTCTATTTTCTTGATTTAATGAAAGGAACTATTTGCATAGTAGATTTCAAATACACAGTACATCAGTAATAAAACAGAACAAGTATTTTAATGTGCAAATAGTACTTCAAAGGCTCTTGGGTAGATAGAAACACCCAGTGAAGTGTTCAAAGTGCTGGAATTTACAGACAGATTTTTTTAATCTCATATTTATTTGTATCGACTACAGTAACACCATGGTAACACCAGGATCTTCAACATGACGAAGACTTTATTATGTCAGGCACTGAAAAAGATGCTCAGATATTGCCAGAGAAGGCAGACAATTGGAGCTAAAGTAATATAGCACATGGCCATATAAATGTTGCCATGAAGAGATCTCTAGATATCATATAATGCAGTCTCCTGCTTAAAGTGGGATTATAGCCAACACTACCTGACAGCAGTCAGAATTTTGTATATATTCTTGAAAATCCCCAAGAACAGAGATGCTACATCCTTCCTGGAATAAAAAGTTTTTCTTTATGTCTATTCTGAACCTCATGAACTGCAAATGGTCACCATTGTCCCTTATTCAAGATGTTAAATGAAGTCATTGTCTGTATGACAAATCAAGTTTCCCCAGCCTCCTATCTGCTTATGGAGCAAACCTTCCTTCACTGTCCAAGTGCTGATTGCAATATGGCAAAGCATCATGTTTTCTAGGAACAGGGTTTCTGCTGGGGGATATTTAAATTCTTACTGCAGAAGCTCAAAACTTCTAAAGATGAAAGCTGAAGTTGAAAGTTGAAATATAGATAGGGCCTTGCCTGTGAACATCTACCTGCTTGATGTAGTAGGATTTGAGCTTTTGCTTTTTCATGACAGCAAAGTACACACCATGTCCAGCCTTTCACTGCCCACACAATACATAAAGAAACTGGAGCAGAAAATCTATCTATCTATCTCTCTATATAGCAAACCTCCTTAACTCTTATACTTGTCCCTGTCATAACACGTTTAAGATACAGCTCCAGCCCACTACTACTAGTAAAACTGAAGAACTGCAAGTGAAGGGATGTTCTGCCTACAGATTCAGGTTACAGCAACAAGTGTGGGTTTCTAAATGTTAGGTAAAAGACTCAGCCTCCACTTCACTTAAATATAGTTAGTTCGATGAGGGTATCTATCTGTGAGAAGGTTTGTAAGCTCTCAATGTAGTCAATGGAGATCTAGGACTTGATTCAGCTGTTGAAACACAGGTGCCCAGGCCATGTCAGATGGCAGCATATCCCACCAGGCACCTTCAGAGAGACGTTCCTTTCCCCTCCTGAAGGCCAGAGTCTGAGGAACAACCCCACTTAGCAGAATTGCCTGCTTTATCATCCCCAACTTCTTCCATTCCTCCTCCCACCTTCATGTCTGCTCCGTAACAGCTCCCGTATTGCTGCAACTGCCTGTGCAGCTGCTCCGTGACTCAGGCTGGGAAACTGAACCAAGTTAATAATAACAACTTGTTTTGTTTTGTTTTGTCAGATTGTTCCTAGTCCAGCCCCCTGGGTTGTACAGATAGTGAGAACTGCACTCTAGTCCCACGCCATTGACACAAGCCCTAGTATCATAGAATCATAGAATTATTGAATATCCAAGTTGGAAGGGACCCACAAGGATCATCGAGTCCAACTCCTGGGTCCTATGGGACCATCTTACACATGGTGTTGTTCCTTTAGTAAACTGTTGTCAGCTGATGTCATCTTGCAGCTATATTGATTTATCTGCTTTGATCTCACGGACAATACCTGTGACTGACCTCTCAAAAACATTCATCAGTCTGAGCTGTAATTGCCTCATACAACCTCAATGCACTTGGGAATATTTCCTAAGACAAGGAGCAGAAAGCAAACACACTACCCAATTTGTGAACTTACTGGACTGAAAAGCACATGGTAAATTTATCCCAGGTTTAGTCCTAAACCAAAAGGCGTACTAAGAGTTGGAAAAAAAAAAAAAAAAAAAGGAAGAAATAGTCTTGTGTTTTTTCGTTGTATGTTAAATGAGTAATTTTTTTTTTGTTGTTTTAAATTAAGCTTTCTATCAGCTTTCTTTCCATATTAGGACTTCAGATCTGCTCTGTTCTGTGGACTGAAAGCTAAAATTTGGTTCTGAGCCCATAGAAGCAAATGGCAAAACACCAGATGACAAATATTTTAGCACAGAGTCCCTGAAGAACAGTTGAAACAAGACTGTCATAGCTTCCAAGGAGGCACAAATAAATTTTCCCACTGGGAAATATATCAAAACCTTCTTTCTAGATGATGCTTAAAAAAGATAAATGTTAAATTCTGACCCAAAACAGAGGAAATACTTAAATACCTTCTTTTTCCTATAAGTTTCTTTGGGCTTCGTTTGTTTGCTTGTTTATGAGAAAACTTGATATTGCTGTGTTAAATACTGGGGAAAAGATGTTTGTTAATAATTTACCAGCTTTTTGCCTTTAGACACTAAGCAAGCTCCCAGGCCACATCTGAGTCATCAGAGGAAGGATTCCAGCAAAACGGAAGACTTCAGGTATTTCATTCTTGATCAAATCATCTTTAAAAAGAAAACTCATTATTTGTAGTCCATAGCTGCATGTGCACTCAGATGCAAATGAATCAAGAAAGTATACTTGAAAAGAAGTAAAATTAGAAAAGGATAAACTCCAATAAATATCATTTAAAAGACAATTGTTCACCTCAGCTTTCCAGAGACATAATTCATCCTATAGCCACCCCTCAGTCAGCTGCCTGCATCTACATCTGATTCACAGCCAACCAAAACAAGAAGAAATACTTTTCTGAGCTTAAAATTAAACATTTAATATTGCAGTTGCATTCATAAAGATACTCTTATATGTATGTATATAGTTTGAATGATCCAGGTGCTGGGCTAATATTAGTAGAAATACCTCCACTCCAGTCACCAAGACCATGTAATTTACACTGATTTAGTGTGCATCCTCTAATTTGCAGTAGCTTTAACCATCTGAAATGCTTAGGTTTCTAATCGCATACTTGGGTGAACATTTAAATGAATTTTTATTACTTGTTTTCTCAGAAGTCAGATTCAGCCAAGGAAAAGATACACCACCAGCTTACAGAAAATAGGAATCAGACTGAAAGTGTAAAAGCGTTTTAGCTGAAATAGCAGAAAGAGATTCAGATTGCTACTTCCACACTGTGCAGCATGCTCAGGAATCCCTGACACTGATGCTATTGCAATGGCATAGAATCACAACTATCTGAACTGTTAAGGTTGCCCAAAACTGCAGAAGTCCCTCAAGGCTCCATTTTAGGGCCAGTCCTCTTCAATGTTTTTATAAATGACTTGGATGTTGGACTAGAAGGAGTTTTGAGCAAATCTGCTGATGACACCAAACTGGGAGGAGTTGTAGACTCGGCTGAGGGTGGAAAGGCCTTGCAGAGAGATCTGGACAGATTGGAGAGCTGGGCAATCACCAACCGCATGAAGTTTAATAAGAGCAAGTGCCGCGTCCTGCACCTGGGACGGGGCAACCCTGGCTATATGTACAGACTGGGCAATGAGACGCTAGAGAGCAGCCCCGCAGAGAGGGATCTGGGGGTTGTGGTTGACAGCAAGTTGAATATGAGCCAGCAGTGTGCCCTGGCAGCCAGGAGGGCCAACCGTACCCTGGGGTGCATCAAGCACAGCATTGCTAGCCGGTCGAGGGAAGTGATTGTCCCACTCTACTCTGCACTGGTGCGGCCTCACCTTGAGTACTGTGTGCAGTTCTGGGCACCACAGTACAAAAAGGATGTAAAACTGCTGGAGAGTGTCCAGAGGAGGGCGACGAAGATGGTGAAGGGCCTAGAGGGGAAGACGTATGAGGAGCGGCTGAGGTCACTTGGCCTGTTCAGCCTGGAGAAGAGGAGGCTGAGGGGAGACCTCATCGCAGTCTACAACTTCCTTGCGAGGGGGAGCGGAGGGCCAGGCGCCGACCTATTCTCCTTAATCACCAGTGATAGAACCCGCGGCAATGGTGTCAAGCTGAGGCAGGGGAGGTTTAGGTTGGACATTAGGAAGAGGTTCTTCACTGAGAGGGTGTTTGCACACTGGAACAGGCTCCCCAGTGAAGTAGTCACTGCACCAAACCTGTCTGAATTTAAGAGGCGTTTGGACTGTGCACTTAGTCACATGGTCTAAAATTTTGGGTAGACCTGTGCAGTGCCAGGAGTTGGACTCGATGATCCTTATGGGTCTCTTCCAACTCGGGATATTCTGTGATTCTGTGATTCTGTGAAGTCCTTGGATCCATGTTATCTCCCAAACCAGGAATGGGGATTGCCTACAAGACTGTGAGGTTACCTGGACCAAAAGCCCTCCAGGAATTGTTCTAATAGCAGAGTGCAACAGGTACATGTGTCCCATCATTTGGGGTCACGTCTCAGTGTTTATTTGACTGTTTAGTTTCTTCAATAGATTTTGAGAAATTTTGCAGATCAGTTAAACAAAATATTTGTGTTTTTTTTGTTGTGGTTGCTGTTGTTGCTGCTGTTTGTTTTGTTGGTGGTGGTGGTGGTTGGCTGGTTGGTTTTGTTTGTTTCTGGAAATTGTTAACATGTTAAAACTAAACATTTAAACTTCTTTCACTTCCATGACAGTGTTTTCAGCACTGAGGAAAGCAATAGTCATAGCACCTGAGAGGCTGGAGGTTCAGAGACACATTTTGCACAGGGCATACACGTTCTGAAATCTTGGATCTGCAAAAGTTGGAAAAAGAGTTTAAAAGTTCATATTTTCATTTCAATGAGGAAGAAAACAATTTTGAAGATTCAAAATGAACAGATTAACATTCCTTATTTTCAGGGTGATTTGAGTTAGTTAAATGGGAGATTCCAACAGAAGTATTAAGTTTCTACCCTCCTTACAAAGAATTAAAATAGATCAGTGCCTTGTATTGCTACTTCAAAGATCATTCAAACACTGTTTTAGAAAAAAAATATTGAAGTAGCTCAAGCTCAGTATCACACTTGTGATTATTTTTATCACCATTTCTGTTTAGAGCCTGAATTTTCTAAGTACCCTCAAAGGACCAGTTTCCTCACATTGTTTTGAAATGTATCATTCCTAATAAGAGTACAAAGGAGCCTTAATAAATCACATCATGATTTGTTTCAAGAAAACATTTCATTCTATTCTATTCTATTCTATTCTATTCTATTCTATTTCAAAAGATGTGTCTCTCCCAAAACAACATTTTTTTTTTTTATAGATATGTTCCTAGTTTTGTGCAGGCCTCAGATAGAACTCTGATTTGTACCTCAGGTTTGTTGTCTGATAATTCCTTAATTGTTATTAAGCTTGTACCAGCACCTGGCTTTTGCAAGACCTTTAGGAAAACAACATGAAAAATTTTATTTGGAAAATATTTAGCAAAAGGTTTACAACGGCTGAAAATGTTTCTAAAAAATCCATTTTCTCACTACTGTAACTGACGAGCTCCCATCTGAGAAATTATCAGTTCCTGTGCGGATGAACTTTCATTTTAGCCTTGGTTTATGCTTCCAGATGATGTAGTTCTTTCATCAGCATCCTCCAAATGAATTCTTCTGTCGGTGGTGCCTCTTGTATCAGTGTGTTCTAACATTTGTTTGACAAAGAAAATATTGAAATAATTTCAAAAACTTACCATAGGAAACTGGACTTGAAATCTCTTACCGGTCAAAATGATGTATTATCTTCTTTTTAGCCATCTCCTCACCAGCCTCCAAATTCTTGCGCTTATCCCCATCATCTCCACCTAACTAATAATTTTTCAAGTAACAGTCTATCAAGTGTTTTGAACAAATCCAGACAGAAATGATCTATTATATTTTCTTGCCTAGAAAATAAGCTATCATATCAGAGAAAGCTATCAGATTAGTCTGGCACATACAACTTGAAAATGTCGTCAAATATACAGCTAATTTGGGGTTCACATCTAGATTACTTTCCTACCTATCTCATCTTCACTGTGTGAGGTAAGGTGGTGAATCACTTTTATGGCAAGCTGACCTCATGAACTCTGTTTTAAAAGTTTTGTAAATTCTAATTGGTAATTCTCTTTTTGCACTTCTCAATTTATGCTCTCACATCTTGACCTCAAAGTTATAAGACTCACACACTCATATCTTGTACATTCTCTGCTTTTTCCTGATACACCTCTTGGCACGGTTAGCTGTACAGTTAGATTTTCTTGCCAGATTTCCTCCTTGCTTGGGAAGGAATTCCAGTCCTTCTTGGTAATAAAGTATATTGGCGTTATCAGTCCAGGTGGGCACCCTTAACTCATTCTTCCTCATCTTCTATTTTGAAATCGAGAGTCAGGACTTAGCTGAATTAACCATTCAGTTTAATTGAAGTTGCATAAAGTCATAACCACCTGATCCAACTCTTTTTTTCCTTCAACCATGTTGTATAATTACCAAAAACAATCAAAACAGTATCATACTTGATCACTCAGAGACTTTCAGCTGAAGAAGCCTGTTAGTTATCACGTTGAGATGTATCTGGACCCTACCACTAACAGTAGCATATGGTCTCTATCCTGTAAGCTCAATTTCTTATTCCTCCTGTTTACCTCTTCAATAACACTCCAGACATTTCTACCATCTGATTTTGATAATGAATCCGTTTTATTGTCTCCTCCAAGGAGTTTGTAACTAAACATACTCCATTTTATTCATGTTATTACTTCTCATTTATCTGTAATGTTACTCAACTACCTAGATCTTTACTTCTGTCTTTCTTGGAAAGCATACATCCTACCCAGTAGCTCTAGGTGCATTTTATAGACTATGGAGACGTATATATATCACTGGAGACTGCATTTAACCTGATTTTAGTTGATTAAATGAAACTCTAGGAAATGTTAGCTTGTCTATTCCTATTTGTGCATTTCCCTATTTTGTGCACATCATTTGGGAAATGCAAATCAAATTGCACTTGGGAATGAATCACTATAACATGGAGCCTAGAGGTTTGCCTTCAGCAAGGTACAGCAAGCATTCAAATGAGCTCTACTGAACAGCAAGTACTTGTATTCGCATTTGTTAGGAATTACAATCCCCCCCTTTTTTTTAATTTGTAGGAATTCAGTTATTTTTGCTCACCATAGTAAAATCCACAGACCATCTTATAACCTCACTGCATGTTTCCCCCCACACACACAAAAAGACATAAACAGCAGCTGACACAAGTTGCAAGAGATAATGTCAAAATAACGCAGATTAGTTAACTCGGGCTATGCACATTTGTTTGAAGAAGTAGATCTCAAATCAGATCAGTGGACAAGCAGAACTCCTTAAAAACTAATTCTCTCTCTCTTTTCACTGCTAGCAAAGTTCTCCCAATCACCTTCCCCCCACTATTCAGTCACTTGCATCTACGTTAATAAACTTAGGTAGAGTTCATATATGCAATCCTCAGGACTATTTCCTGCTCACAGGGAAATATTTAATATAACATCAGCAATTACTCTGACTCTTGACCTCTTAATTTTCAGACATTTAAGTGCTGGTCTCAGATTAACTGTCTGGAAAGCCGTGTGACATTAAAGGGAAATCTCAGTTCTGTGCTAACCTCATTTGTCAGGAAATGATGTCATTGATAAACAAAAGTGTATGACCAGTAAATTCAAAATTTGAAGACTGGAGCTTTCCAAATTCAGTCTTCTTATTGCCATTATGATAAATCTTAAATCCCTGGGGATTTCCTAGGTTTTGTTATGGCCTGAATGGCCATATGGTTATAAAGTGTGTGTATTCATTGATGAGATCAGATTCCTTGCTTTCATCTGTGATCTGATTGCTACTGTACATTTGATGTAAGTGATGAGCACACAGTTTAGGAAGACACATGCTACAGATGAACTGACAATTCTTACTTATAACTGAGAGCAAATATTATTTAACTGGCTATAGCTTCAGGGTAAAGTTTGAATATCAGAGGAAAAAGTATTTCCTTCTTTCACTTATAAGCCAGAATTCATATTAAATATAGTATTAGTGAAATGTGGCTCCATGGATTTCCTTTAATGGATTTCCTTTCCTTTATTTTAAAAATATTTGGTTTTAGCTACTAAGAGAAAAAGCTTTTCAGACACAAAAGAAACTTTAAGTACATTTCAGATATGATACAGATTTTTCTTTTTACTTTGGACAAATTTCAAGGGTGTGGTAAAAAATGGCTTCCACTGAAAGAACTGAAAGGGAAAAAATGTAACCATTAGCCTCCTATTTTAAGACAATGACTTATTTTTTTTGGCAGTAGCATTTCATTCTTATAGGATGCCCACCACCAGATATGCATATATTTCTTTCAAGGGGAATTTTAAGGTTTAAAAAAAATCAAGAGACATGGCTACTACAATTTTTCCTTGTATGATGGCTTTCTGTACTGTTGCTTGAACAGCACACCTGAGAAAACATTTTAGTGCTGAAACGAGCAACAGTACTGTGCTTCCATGTTCAAGCAAAAGATATATGAAGTGTTTTTATAGGAGTTCTAGTTGTTTTGTTATAATGAATTTAACAGAATTGAATGCTTTTCTAACAGTGCCATTTAAAAAAAAAAAAAAAAAAAAAGAATTACCACAGACAGTGGTTTGGTGAGTAGAACAAACACATAATATGTGTTCTATTTGTCTAACTAAGGCAACCTTTTAATTGTGTTTTTTTCATGCCCTCCTATTCACTTTTCCTCCTATTTCCAAAAGAAAAGAATGTTCCCAAACAAATGTCTTTCTAGGTAAAGCAATATTTGTCTTTTTGTATGCATTTTTTTTTCGTGTGGATGAAAACAAGGAAAGGTATGTAAACTTTCTGAAAAAAAAAAAAAAAAAANAAAAAAAAAAAAAAGAAAAGGCTTAGTGTTTTTTTTGCCAGTTCAGGTTTTTTTTCTAAATCCTGCTAGGGAGAATAATGTCACTTTATCATTTAATAACACAAAAGTAAGATGTTTAAAATAATTTAAATTAATTCTCTGGATTTGTGAGAGTAAGGTACAGCACCGAAAGTCCTCCATATCTCTCTGCAGGACTATGGATCAGATCTCAGAGTGCTCAAGTCTGAGCAGACTGATGCCTGCATATGTTTGCAGAGTAACCAAGAAGCAGTTACACACAGACCTTGCTGCAGATAGAACTGAGCAAAAGTGCTACAGGACTCTACTGTCTGCAATAGCTTGTATTTTGACTGTAAGAAAGTGATGCCTTCACCCTATAACGTGATGCTTACTGATGATAGTTTGAAATTCCACTTGAAATCATGCATGTTTCTTAGTTCCTTCTGAAAATATTGGGCAAACAAGGAATGGGGCAAAAGAGAGAAAGCAGAGCCCTGACTTGAGGATCAGATCCACCATCTTTTGGGGAAATCATGGTGAATCCAGGCAAGTCCAAGCACCTTTTTTTATGGCACCATACAACCACCTGTAACTCACACAAGGAAGTAGCTTCTTCTGTTCATGTTGTCAGTCTTTATGATTTGCACTTGTCTTCACCCCAGTGACCCTGCTTTTTTTCTGATAACATGAAAGTACTTTTGTTTGTACTTGCTGCTGAGCTTGAAAACCACGGCACATGCCTTCTGTCACTTCACTGACTGATTAATAGCTTTGGGCCTATATTTTGGCAGAGATTAACACCCTATCATGTGTTAAACAAAGTTAAACTGTCATGAGATACATGAGAAAACCACATTCCTGCAGATCAGATTCTCCAAAAGAAACACAACTTGGAAACACATTATTCCAAAGAATAATTTACTGGGATAGACTTAGTATTATAAGGTCTTTAAAAGCAGGAGCACTGCTGGTTTGGCTTGGCTCTAAATATCCACCCACACATCACAGTTTGGGAAATTTGGATAGTGATAAAGTGTCTTTGATGTGCAGATGGTACTTTTTACCATTAAACCAAACAAATAAAATATATGGCTAAAATCCACTCCTACTGTATGTGGGAGATCACTGCTGACAAGTCACTGGACATGTCATGGACCAGAAGACTAACATATTGTCCCACGGGGCCCTAGCAAGAGTTCTTCCAACTCCCATTTAGATACTGCATGGGAAATATGCGCTTATGTTTTCCATTTATGTATCCATACTCATGAAAACATAAGACTGTAGACTAATCAATCATTTTTTATAAGTGGAATAACAATTCTTCATAGATGTCCATATGTGCACAAGTCTGTGTGTCGCTGTGTGTATATAGCTATATATATGTCAAAAAAATGAGATTTCTGTGTGCTAGAGAGTACTGATAATTAATTATTTGTTGTTCTCCTGAACCTAACATACGTTAAAAAGTTGATCTGAAAGCAAGCTGGCAAAACTGGTCATTTAAGAAACCAGTATGTATCACACTGCTGTGATCTCATAAGCATAGAGTTAGGTTTCTACTTTATGAGTATTGCAGTGAGGGGGTAAACAATCAGGCCTAATGGTGAGACCTTAGACAGTGATCCAAGATGTTATATTCTGGAGGTATTCTCTGATCCAGAGACATGCTCTACAGTAAAGGTTTGCTGTGACCCAGAAATGAAGGTATGAAAACATTCCTCTAGCCAATGGGGTATTTAGAGAGTCACACACATGGTCAGAAAAAGAGTCCTTTTGCACAACTTCCTAGCCTGAGCAGAGAGAAAGATGACAACAAGGAAGCCCAAGAAGCAGCCCAGCAAGAAAGGGACTGGGATATGGAGCAGGAGAGTAATAGAGAGAGTACAAGACTTGTTGGGAACAGGAACCAAACTCCAGGCAAAAGAAGAAACAAGATGAGGACCTGAGACAAGATAAGAATTAGATTTGCATAAATTTAGGAATGGGCTGACAGAGATCTATGGGATCTCAAGAATTCTTTTGTAGAGACATCCCCTTGTCACTGCTGGGTGGCTACAAAACTGTGGGCCAGGGTCATTTTTCTGGGTGCACAACAGCCACTGAGTGACTGAATGACTTACTGTCTAGGCAGTGACTTATTAAAGACAGACCACCATTCTGTCTTGCATATGTATGGTGATACATATTTTTCTGTTAATGACAAGGATTGTGAAATGGGGAAACTGCTTACTGAAGTTGTAAACATAAAACTGGGCAATAGTACCAGTATGCCAGAGAGCAGGGCCAGGATTTGAAATGATGTTGACCAGTTGGAGACATGGTCATAAAAATATACTGAAATTCAGTAGGGAGAAATGCACATCAGGAAAGAAGACTTAGACACATGAATTATATATTGGGGAACAATTTGTTCAGATGAATTCTTTTGAAAAGGATCTGAGGACACATGGCTTGACTCTCAAAGCTGAACATGAGTCAGCACCCATGTTGTTACGAAAAGACATCATGTACAACAGATGTACAATCTGAAAAAGATGTGTAGTCATCTTTCCATTTAAGGCAGAAAGGATGTTAGATCTGAGATGGAGCATCCAGTTGGGGGTGGCAGACTGGACAAAACATGAAAACTAATTGCAGAAAGTTCAGCAGAGAGCAGAGAAACTGATCTAAAAAAAAAAATGTCCTGTGAGGAAAGAATAGAGAGCTATGATTGTTTAAACTGGAGGAAAGTGAGAGGAGACAGGAGAATACTGCTGGAATACATAGAAGCTTGACAAAAAGAGAGAAAGAATAAAACATTCTTACATTTCTGTGATGAATATAACAATTAATGAGTTTAAATCATAAGACTGAGACTGAACACTAGGAAAAATTTACTAATATGAGTAATAATATGAGTATCAGGTACTGAAATAGACTGTGGTAGAAGCTTTCCATCACTGGAGATCTTTCAAAAACAGTTAAGAAAACATTTGTAATGAATGATACTCAAAAGTTCATCTTGAGCTACGGCATACACAAAAGGACAACCTCAAGGAGCCTTCTTTCAGTCCAGTCTTGATTTTCCAGCAGAATTTGAATTTCTCTCCACAGATGAGTCACTGGCACTGGGCTGAGATCCCTGAGAAAGATCAGAGACTGATGTTTCTGGCCACTTTTGTTTTATTTTTGTTTACTGCATTGTCAGACTACATAATGTGTTTCTCATCCCCAAAGGAGAGATGACTTACAGTGACCTTATTTCTGCTATGACTTGTCTGGGAGACTGTAAAATCACAGACATTAACAAAAAATGGAACAAGAGCTACGTATTTGCTCTGTGACTATTTCCAGGTGCAAGACATTAGTCATTTATCAATCAGAGGTTATTCTCAGCTTGTCATTCAGATAATTTCTGTATTGTTAAGTCTTCTGTACATATTCAGACCAGAAGATTCCTAAAAGAGTGCAAATAGTTTCTGAAATTAAATTCTAAGTCTGCAGATATTGCAAATGAAGTAGTTAATACCGGTTTATTTATAATTGTTCTTTCTATAAAATATGATAAAAATCAATGTTTCCTTTCAACCCTGGTAAGAATAAGCACTTCTTCAAAAAAATAAAAAATAAATTGCCCGTACATGCATGAATGAGGCATACTTGTTTGTATTCATCACAAGAAACATAAAAATATTTTTAGACAAGGATTTTCTTTTACAGTGTTAAAAAATCCTTCAGTATTTCTCAGAATTAATAGTAATAGCCAGTAGTGGAATTTGTTGGAATCATTTACAATTTTACAAAGCACACGCTTCTCAGATTCATTTGGCATCTATGGCAAAACACTGGGAAGGAAGGGAGGAAGGGAGAAATGGAGGAGGAGAGGAAGGGAGAGAGGAAAGGAGGCACATAGGGCATGGCCTTCCAATTCCCATATGTACCTTTTGAAAATGTTTATTCTCACTGAAATTTATTTGGAACTTAAACATGCACAGGAGTATATCCCTCACCTGAAATTTATCTGGAACTTAAACATGCACATGAGTATATCCCTCACCTGTGATCACTCTGTTTTAGTCAATGATATATTTATTGTGCATACATCTCTAAAATGATACTTATGGAGTACATTTAGATAACTTTATGTAGGTTGATTACAACGTGGTGACATACTACAAAAATAAAGTAATCTGGTTTGGATTGACTACAGAAATTGAAAAATGAGGGACAAACCAAGTATATACTTGCTAACAAATGTTTTCCTTCTTACTGTGTGCGGTTGTAGTGAGCACATAGAGCTATGCAAGCCAGTAAAGACTGTGGTTGGTAAGAAATGCTTGTGTATTTCTGGTTGTGAGGCCATTTAACTCAATCAGCTACGCTCAGGCAGACTTTCTTTATTGAAAGCATATTCTTCAACTGGTAAAAGTGTTTGCTTCAGATTCATAGCAAGGCAGGCTCAGTCATAACTAGTGATGTCTACCATTGAGATGGAGTAGTAGTTGGAGTCACCTGCACCTATGGGAACTCACAGCAATGGTCCATTTGTTATGGAGAATGTCAAATGTCATCTGGAAATCTCTATGAACAATCAGAACATGAAAAACAAGGGAAACTCCAGCTTACCTGAATACTCTTTCTTATAGGCTCAGTCCCCTATCTTTCCTTGGGAAAGGACTGCAAATATGAGAAGCCTGCAACACATGTAATGTACAAAAATGCAGTATGTGAAAGAAGCCCAAGGCCTAAATCATTTTTCCTCATCATCATAGAACTAACAGACTGCAGCACAAAAGTATATTTCTCATACAGCAAATGAGAAAAACTAGACTCTTCAGAGTTCCCAAGAACCTCCAAAATCTCTCAAAGAAGCCACAAGAAAACCAGAGAAAGGATGAGCCCAAGCCCACTCTTCAGCAAAACAGAAGAAAAATACTTTCTAAAAAAAAAAAAAAAGGAAAAAAAAAAAAAGAAAAATGACAGTCAAATAACAATGTTTCTCTGTATCTTTTAGACAGGTGCTATATGTTGAGTACAGATCCACATGCTACTGTTAATAAATTTGCTCTCTTACTTATTGCTTTTTACTGATACGGTTCAAACTATTATATAGAAGAAGGTCAGAGGAAGGTTTGCTAAAGTATGAATAGGTGAAATGCCGGTCAGAAAAATAGGATAGAACCCTTAGCTTTCAGTTATAGTCAATACATGAACTTTACTCTATTGACAATTTAAATAGAACCATAAAATCTAGTCTTACCTTTACCCACTTTCTATACCTCTGAACTAAGTAATGATTTGGAAGAGTTACTTTAGTTGTTTAGAGGTGTTTTTTTTTTTCTTCTTTGTGTTTTTTTCAGTATGAAGAAGAAAGAAAAGCCCAAACTTCAAGATATACAGCCACCAGCATGAGAACAGCTTCTTAAAATGTCAAAATACATTAAAATGAGGCAGGAAATGTTGCTGAGACCAGTCATCTCTTCTCCCTGGTAGAAACTGGTGTTTATGTGTAGCCTTCATGAGAAAGGAATGCTTGTCTGACCTATCTTTGAACAGTTTGTACAACAGTACAGTGTGAATTTCTCTTATTACTGTGGAAGCGGCCTGCATAGACAACATTTATATAACTCCATTGCCTCTAACATCTTCTATTTTTGCCTGAAACCAAAATTACTTCATTTGTCATATAAGGCAAAATTCATTGTCCTTAGGGACTTTCAGAATGTATTATACAGAATTAAGGCCAGTTACTACAGTGTGTAAACCTTGTAACTTGAGAATTAATGTTTTATGGCTATATTCAGACAAGAAAGATAGAAAGAGGGTGACACGGACACAGAGGTTTGAGGATAAAATTCCATATGAGTTAAATTCTAAGCCTAAATCTTATATGTAGTCTGACCTGTCATGAAGGAACACTGGCATGTATGTGACCACTCAGTGAAGCTGAATCAGGAAGCTAATCCAGCTGAAAATGGTCCATTTCTTTTTCAGCTGGTCCCCAGCTTCCTGAGCCTGCTTATCTCTCAGTCAGATGAACTGCAGTGCCAGTGCATGGGAAGAAGAAGGAATAAATGGCCATAAGCAGGGCAAAGGGGGGCAAAGTAACAGCAGGCAGCCACACCATCCTTATCCACTGTCAGGCCGTGATATGCATTTGTGGCCTCAGACTGAACAGAAGGCTTGAGCTACTTTGGCCTACATAGCACAATTCTACCTTTGCACATCTCTCAGTGATATATAAGCAGAGCTGGTTACTGGACTGTAATTTGATCTGGACTAATCAATGTATCTAGATGGGAAGAAAAATTGTTTTGTCTTCAGCTGGATCCACACAATCCACTTCACAAAATGGCTCTGCAAACACGTATTCTGAGGTGCTGCAGGACGTGGGGGAGAGAGGGAAGAAATTGTTTAATCAGGCATAGTCACTGAAGAAATTTGCATAGAAACACAGCCTCTGTAAAATAAAAATAAAAATAAAAATAAAAATAAATAAAAATAAAAATAAAAATAAATCTATATATAGAAAATATTCTAGAACATATAAAGCTCTGCAAATACCATACAAAATGCCGTGAATAACTTTTAAGCAAGTCCTGTCATGGTGTGAATCTAGTGGGAGTCCTCACAGCTGTCTCTTTTCACTCCCACTCTCGTGTGTGTTTTGCTAGTAAATGAGAACAAAAGAGTTAATATTCTGTATTTTAACATACACGGGTTGAAGGCTCATCTTCAGCAATGATTTCTCAGACGTCAGTCAGCATCCAGGATATACATGTTATGCCATCTGGACTCTTTAAGCACACAGAGTTGGGGTAGCATCTCAAAGATTTTCCAAGTACTTTGAAGACATTGAACAAACAAGCAAGTGGGGGGGAGGCTGCCTCCACAGTGGGTCCATGGGTTAATAACTTACTGCTTTCCTGTTACTGCTGAGACTAAAATCTGTTGTTTGTAAATGAGAGTGGCACAACAGATCTATTCTGCTTGTCTTGACCCATCAAAACTTCACATTAGTAACACCTGCCCTTCTTTCTCTGTCTTTACTCTGGATCTATCCTCAATACTTAAGAGTGTGGCCACTGCAATCAGCAAAATAACTTGTGCGGTATAAGAGAAATGCTGAAAGTGACTAAAGCCTACCATGTCCTATTCCTTTTCTGTGGGTTTCAGCTGCACTACTCTCTAAGCAGATATCGTGATAAAGATAAAAGATAAAATTCCACTTAATACCTCTCTTTTCTTCATGCTGTTCTTACTCTTCTGCAGGACAAGGAACAAATTTCTTCACTCTAAATCTTGTGGGTTAACCTGCATCAGTCCTACTGCCCAAGGCACAAAGTGTAAAGTGCTGCTTGTTTAGAAAACATCTCCCTACTATGTATTTCTGTAGTATCTGGTTTTATAATCTACACCAGTACAACCTGCAGCATAAGACGAAGTTACTTCATGAGCCCATTGAGGCCTCAGAGAAGCCGGGTGTGGAGGTGAAGGCAGGACATTACATTAAAGAGCCAAGGAGTTACTATCCTCTGTATGACTGGCAAATCACTACATGCTTGTGGAAGAAAACAGGAAAGTGTGAACGTTCTGGGAAGTGACAAAGATACAATATAAGGCCAGATGCTGTTCTAGCATGCTTTTTGCTCCCTGAGCACATGCCTATGTCCATGCTCACTGTGAGGATGTGGGGCCTCAGGAGCAACCTGCAGCCCCACGGCTGTGACACTGAAGGCAGAGAGCAAACACCTCTCACAGGCACACCGTGCCCTGCCTCCTTCAGAGTCGTGGCTGTGTTCCTGTTGCACGTGAGTTACCAGAGACACTCCTGAACTTTTTTACACATCTACAGGTGCAGCTGTGTTTTTCCCCAGCGTTTTAAGGAAAATATACTCTGTTTTTCATGAACAGTGGAAAACCTGTGGCTGCACTTTCCTGCGCTTGCTGTTCAGCTTGCTTTTAGGCTAACATCTAAATTGAAATAGAAATCAAAGTTTGGACAGGAATGTTTTGAGAAACGCTGGAGAAGAGCTTTTTGGGGGGTGCATTTAGGAAAGTGTAAGATAAATCTCAGTGCCCTCAGGAAAGCTGGACACAGAGACTTCTGCTTCCTGCCTGACCCAGGGGAGCAGTAATGATTTTTGTTTGAATTAACTTAAAGAACACACACTCAGTGAAAAACTGAGGTGATATGTAACATTTTCTCAGGGAATGTTAGAATGGTACTGATTTTGTATTTCTACTACTTTATATTTCATGTCACAACATTTATGATACTCCAAGTAAATAGAAAAAACATCTGAAGAGACACAGCTTTCCACATGTTTTTATCTTTTCTAATATATGGCATAATCTGCTAATTAATATGCTGTGTGGTAAATATGTGTATATATATTCTATGCTACCTGATGCCCTACCAGCTATCAATGAATGGAAGAACACTTCATACACACACTGTTCCTTGGTGTTATATGCCATGCAGGTTCTTTGCCCAAGGACTGCAGGCATGGCAGGCTAGCTGACTGTTTTTTTTCTGATTGCAGCAGCTCCAAAGGAAATGTTTGCCACAGCTGACATTCAGGGTGGAGTAACTTTTCCTCAGCCCAGCATATATCTCTGTAAGCACACAACTTCTGTGTCAGCCTTTCTTTGAAGACTTCATTTTGCACGCAGCAGCTCTGCTGAACAGTGGGCGTACTTTTGCAATGCTGCTATGAATGAAATCATTGACATTATGCTGGGAACTATTTTTATAACATTTGGCAACAATGTGGGAGTTTCAAAATGTAAACTAGTTTAACAAAATATTTTATAAACTCATAGAACTATATCACCAGCCCTAAAGGGAATAAAATAATTCTTCAAGTTTCCAGGAAATTTCAGTGATATTATTAACATTTGTTTTCACTTAGGTTATCCTAAAACATTAGTTTTGTTGAAAATGATTGAGGATAGATGCAGATAGACATAGCTTTATGCAGCATTTTAGGGAGATTAATAATGGTAATTGAAAGATCAGATGACTGATTTTATAGAATCATCTGATTTTTTCCATATATTATTAGAACTAATTGGAAAGACCAAAAAAAAAGTTTTGCTGTTGAAAAAAATAGTGAAAGGTACTGTTTTAAAAATATAACATTAATAAGTGGGTCCAGCTGTTATGCTTAAATGGCCCCTCCATATCACTGACAATGATATTTAGTGAAGCTGACAATTCAGAAATGCTTTGTCATTAAACTTCACTATAACAACAGCTCATTTCTCTTCAAGTCAGTATGGACACTTCCTTTACAGTAAGGAAGGACAAAAGGAAAGAGAATGCCTTGGATACCTCTCTTCAAATGAGGGCTGTGACCCTGGACATACCTCTAAAAACTACACAGAGAGCCCAAAGAGCTAAGCTACACTAGGCAGCTAATTTACAGATTGACACAGACAGATGAATTGAATTCCAGCTTAAAGGTCTGTTTGCCTCATTTTAGGAATATGAATCTTATGTCTCCAACTTTTGCAAAGCTTTGACCAGGGAAATTCTTGATAAGGAGACCCCACATAAGTATTGGCATCATTTGGTTTCACATTTGTCCAAATCCTGCTAACCAAAAATATGAGGCTGGACTCTCCTGCTCTGTCTCCATTAACCTGTATGCAGAAAACCACACTATTATTCAGGAAAGGGGCTGATCACATTGATGGTTTCAGTTTGCCTTGAAGAGTTATTTACAATGTTAATTCCTGTTTGTGCAAATGTGATTTCCATGTAAGATGTTATTTGTTTAGAGAGGAGTTAGAGCCTAGGCAAGGGTCTCGTGGTGTCAGCTGCAGGGTGTTCCTCAGTTCCAGGGTCAGATCAGGTGCAGAGGGAGAAAAGCAAGTAGGAGACTAGGACAGGCAAGAACAATCCTGAGGGTCCTGCTGAGGAAGAGTGATGTTGTTAGAATGGAAGAGAAGGTAGAAGTCACCAAAACTGGCCCATTTAAAAAAATGAAGTTTTCTGGGCTGGAGGTATTTCACCATCTTTCTTTACAGGTCTACAGTGTTATGTGTCTGCTTGTAAAATGTTGAGTGTACCTTTATATTTTCCATTAAAAAAACAAAACAACAACAACAACAAAACAGATCTGTCTTTTATGTAGTCATGACCAGTATATGACGTTACTTCCAAAATTAAATATGTATGTTGCTCATTAAAAGATGATAATAAATATAGAGTATATGTCTAAGAATTTGTGCTTGTACCTGAATTCCTCGAATAATGTTCTAGGAAAATAATTTAATCAACTCTGGTACATTTTTGCAGTAGTTAATGATTGCCATATGTGAGCATCATGAATGTCAATAACAAATCTGGAGGGTGTGTGTACACTTTTATAATGAAAAAAGAAGGGGAAAAGATGACTTAAACCACCTTCTGGGCCAAAAGGAGAGCATACAAATACACGAGTTCTTCTCCAGTAATTTAAATCTTATTTCTTTCTTATTATTTTTCATGAAGATATCAAAGTGCTTGGCACACTGAAATTAAATTCTCTGCATATTTTTTTCCATAAATGAGTCTCATTTGCCATGTGTGCACATATCAGTTCTTCCCTCAGTCTTTTGTAACTCTGATACCTTTCATAACACCTGTAACAGAGAGACTCAAACAGACAGAGACTCTTCTATACATTGTAAGCTGTTCTACAGAGCATGCATCTTCAAAGACTGAAGAAGAGTATCCACTGACTTGGAAAGGACACCTGTTCCCTTGATGGAAAGGGCATATTTATGTAACAGCTCTTTTGCAGCAAGACATATATTGTGTGCTTAGGAAACAGGATAGAAAATGAACAAATACTGGTAAAAATCTCATTTAAGATTAAATCATCTTATGACTTGGAGCTTCTCTTAAGAAATAAGTCTGTACCAGCTGCAGCAGAATGCTTTATTTAGTGTGACTGTGGACTCCTTGATACAGGGAACAGAGGCACCACGACAGACTTGTTGTCCTGGAGATGTTTTTCTTGCCAGCGTCCCAGATGTAGGGTGTTACAGAAAGTGAGCAGAGGTTAATCTGGCCCTTGGATGACTATCTTTTTCTGATCTTCAGTGAGGGCACTACTGATACTACCAGAGTGAGCTTGATCAAAGCGGCGGTGACTACGGGCCCTGGGGGCTGGAGAGAAGAACATGGGAGCAGAGGTAAGGTTGTTCTTGGTCTTGCCAGCTGTGGTGGGTTGACTTTGACTGGCTGCCACCAAGCCATTCTCTCACTCCTCCTCCTCAACAGCACACAGTGAGAAAATAAGATGGAAAAGTTCATAGGTCAATATGAAAACAGGGAGATCACTTGGCAATTACCATCATGGGCAAGACTGACTCAACTTGGAGAAAATTAATTTAATGTATTGCCAATTAAAAATAGAGCAGGATGAGAAACAAAGACTAAAACACTTTCTTCCCCCCTGCCCCCAATCCCCTTCTTCCCAGGCTCAGCTTCGCTCCTTCATTCCAGACTCCTCTTTCTCCTCCTCCCAAGTGGTGCAGGGGGGGAAGGGATTGAGGGTTGCAATCAGTCCTTCACAGCAAATCCCTACTACACCTTCCTTCTCACACTTTTCCCCTGCTCCTTCCCATGGGCTGCAGTCCTTCAAGAACTGTTCCACCATGCGCTCCTCTCCACGGGCTGCAGCTCCAGCCCGGGGCCTGCTCCTGCGGGGGCTCCCATGGGCCGCAGCCTCCTTCAGGCCACATCCACCTGCTCCATGTGGGCTCCTCCATGGCTGCAGCGTGGAGATCTGCTCCGTGTGGTACCCATGGGCTGCAGGGGGACGGCCTGCTCCACCATGGGCCTCTCCACAGGCTGCAGGGGAACTTCTGCTGCGGCGCCTGGAGCCCCTCCTGCCCTCCTTCTGCACTGACCTGGGTGTCTGCAGGGCTGTTTATCATATTTTCTTACTCCTTCCTTCCAGCTGGTGTGCAGCATTTTAACCTTTCTTAAATACAGTTTCCCAGAAGCACCATCAGTATTACTGCTGGGCTCAGCTGTGTCCTGTGGTGGGTCTGTTGGAGCTGTCTGGAAACAGCTGTGTCTGGCACAGGGCAGTCCCTGGCCTGTCCTCACAGCTTCTGCAGCCCCCCACTACCAAAATCTTGCAACAAACACCCAGTACACCAGCCAAGGGTAAGGGCCCAGATAGGAACAGATGCATCTTTATATATATATATATTCTGTGGGTCAACACCTGGCTGTATGACAGAAGCAGGGCTTTGGCTTTTATGGCCATGGGACCCACTGAGCAGCTGATCTAACTTCAAAGTCAACCTTGCTTTGAGGAGTGGTTGGACCAGCTGACCTCTAGAGGCCCCTTTCAACCTGAATTATTTTACAGTTCTACATCTGACACCAAAAAGGCTTTGTCTCCTGGAGAGATTGTATTTTGTTTCCTCAAGTGTCTTCATTTGTCTATTGACAGAACTTCAGGCTGGACTGCTACCAGAACACTACTCTGCAATATCATGCATTGTAAAACAAACAAACAAGCAAGCAAAGTATTGCACTGATTGCAATACGTATTTTCCCCAATGATTTCTGTAGTAAAGGGACTTGTTTCCTCTTAACACCACAGAGAAATTAATTATTGAAAATCATGAGTGAAGCATGGAGCTACTGATATAAGACAAAGTATACAACTGCCAATTTACACAGGCTTTCTCAGCAGCAGTTTCCACTGTTGCTTTCAAACCTGATATCTACCTATCTGCCTTTTGTATTTAAGAAAATAAATGTTCCTACCTGTGCACACTTTCAACATGACTCTCCTTATCAGCTGCTGAGGTAAAGACAGCTAATATTCACCTTAAAATAATAGAAAACGGGTGAGAAATAAATAAAAAGAAATAAATGGAATAAAAATTAACATTAATCAAATATTTCTCATTAACTTTCTTTAACTTTATTAACAAGCTTGGTTTTTTTTATTGGATTTTCAGTGGAAGGTCTACCTCAGATTCTGAAACATTATATTTATACAAACTTCAAGTTTTTGATGGAAGAATGCATTAATCAGTGACAAATCAACTATGTCTCCTTGTCTCCTTTGGGATTTCACATCAGGTTTCCCACGTACTACTATAGTTTATGTCCACAGCACACTTTGTACTATAGCATCCAAGGGTACATTCCTGTAAACTAGAAAATAAAACAGGATCTATGAGACAGGGAAGGAATACAAATAATATCCCTTTTAAACAATGGCTGTGTCAAATCCAGTGAAAGGAACTTTATATCCTTTTAATGAAAGATGATAGTTTTATCAACGCATTTCCAACATCTGTTGGGGCTGTTTATCATGGAAGAAGGGAGAAATTAATTAAAGGTCTGTGTAAGCCCAAATAAGGTGATAACAGAAACACATAAATGACAGTAAAAAAGAGAATCAGACACATAAGAAACATATGTAGAGCTGTAATAGTTATGGTGTGTTGGAAGGAAAGCTATAAAATTTCTTGGAAGACAGTTTCCCAGTAAGACCGGAAAAGCAAAGCTATGGTTAGTTAGAACTTCAGTCACCCATAGTGCCCATGACCTGAATGAACCTTCAAAACTTGAAGCCAAGAATGAAGTATCCAGATTTCTTTTATTTGACCAAAACTGTACCACTTAGGTTAGTGAGATGACACTTCAGGCATATTCATGTTGTCCAGGCACAGGCAGCTGAATTTGAAATGTAAATAAGGAACTTCAAGTCCCTGTGTAGAT